>WAAE01006745.1:59349-85561 GCA_013400495.1 Nicator chloris
GCTTCAACAAGACTACTTCATCTGGACTGCTACTACCACCCTAACTAACAGGGTGTTGGGTTTGTATTCTGACTCTGTCAGTGGTCCTTTGTACTATTGCATTTATCTTTTTATTTTGTTTTTACTTGTTTTGTTGTTTGTTTCTTTTTTTTTCACTCTATTAAATTGTACTTCTGACTTGGAGTGTCTCACTAGTTTTGCTTTCAAACCAGCACAAGCACTTTTCTGCTGGTTCCTTGGAGGAGCTGAATAGCTGCTGAAAGAAGCCCAGAGGAATGGTTTCTCTTACCACACCTATATGGGAGCTGCTGCTGAGCACAGTTTCCGACTTAGAAAAGAGTCATCCACCCGCTGGAAATACTGTGTTAGCACCTCCTATGTTTTGAGGTATAAACTGAAGGACGTTGCTTTTCAAGGTGTTCAGCTTTGCAAAACAAAATTGTTCTTGTTCAATGAAGTCCTAATGAAGGCAATAGGAGTTAGCTGGCCAAACCCAGAGGTCCAGCTCTGGAAGTCTCTAGTTTTCTTGGGTGTTGTCCTTTGATTCAAGTCCTGTTAATACCGCTGTGACTCTGTGTTGTAGTTGACTTCGGGAAAGCTGTGAGTGTGTTAGAAATATGAGCTATGTGGGTAGGAGAGATTTGAAAGAGGGGGCCAAAATTCTGTACATAAAGAGCCCAGTCTGAGAGTTAGCAAGCAAGGCTGTGCTCCCTGGATACTTAGGGCTACTGATATCCTGTGCTGCCTTCCCAGCACTTCTGTGTCCTAGGACAACTCCACATCACCAGATAAGGGAAGTGATATTGCATCTGCATTTTTCAGTCATACTTCACCAGAAATCCATGCTGTGCTTCCAAAACCTCCAGATCTGAGTGTGCATGTTTTTCTAACCTAATTACATTTATGAGATGATTTCTTAAACCACCTGAGATCATATCCACACCAAATGGACAGGGAGAACTTGCTTTTTATCACAGCAACCAGCTGCTTGAAAAGAGTTCTCTTTCAGTCATGCTTTCAAAAATCCTACCTGATCTCATACATTTGTGTCCCTTCGACTTAGCTGTGTGCTCTTTTAAAATATTTCATTCATTTTTATCTTATACTATAAGATTCAAAGGGAAACACAGCATAGAGGAGCTGCAGATAACCTAGAAAGGCCTGATGGTATGCACCGCACTGTGCCTCAGAGGCTCATGTTGAGTTTGAAGTGAGATTCACACTTCTCACAGCAGAGATGAAAATTCAGTTAGTCAAACCTCTGCATTCCAATGGGCTGAAGATAAGGATGCCCAGAGCTAAGCATGCAAATCTGCTCTAGCCAAAGCTTGAACTTAAGAAAAGGTAACTCAGAGAAAAGGGGAGTTCATACCACCACATATGAATATTTTTATCATATCAGTCTACATTTTTGCTTTTATTTTCTGTCTTTTTCTAATTCTAAGGCAGAGAGTTATTCTGCATCCATCTGTGTATTTACTGTGTCTTACAGCACAGGAATGGTCTTGGCGCTGTAAGTAAACACCCCCCCGCCACCACCATTAGAATGTCCCCATACAACTTCTGAAAACCTCAAACCTCATAATATATCCAGTCCTGGTGACCTCTCTTGTCTCATTTTTAGAGGGACAAATATCGGTGGTATTTTTTTTTGCTAGTGATCAGACAGGTTTTTTAAAAATCAGCCAGGTGTCTATATAAATAGAGCTTTTCTCCTGTATTTACTTGTACACTGGTGTTCAGAGGACTTTATTATATCTTAGATATAATTCCTCTCAAGCTCTTCCTACTTGGTCTATATTCTAAAAGCCATGATGTAGCATAGAAGTAGACAGAAAATGTATCTGAATGGGTAGATGCACAAATATATGATACTGTGTGCACTTCACTATGTTTAACACCAGAATTTAAGACGTTACTTTGCCTGTCTGTTATTCTAGTCTTCTTCTAGTGTCACTCCTCTGTGATGTTTTACAATTCAGAGAAGCATCTATTATTTATTTTTATTCCCCCAGGTGACATGAGGCCCCAGGCTTTATTTAATACATATCAGCAGGCCCTGCAGTGAGTACAGAATCGTTAATTTCCTTGTAGGCTCACTTGTGAGCTGTTCTGAGAGGAAGAGTTGGGTGAACATTTTTTAAATGGTGAGACTGATATCTGAAATATGAGATGCAGCAGGACTGTTGTCTCAATTTTACAGATGAGGAAAGGAGAACTGGGATAAAAAATAAAAAGCCCATCAAAGGTATCCAGTAATTTGGAACAGTGAACTTCAGGAGGACTTGACAACTTTATACAATTTGAAGATTTAATGCCTGGCTCTGGTTTGTTTTCTTTTCCTCTGTGGAGGGTCAGACCTCCACCTACATCATCTGAGTGCAGACTTAGTCATATCACATTTAGGTGCTCACCATGACTACTTAGGCTGGTAGCATTTCTGGCATCCTTGTCTGGACTTTGCAGATAACTTACAGAGAGATAGGATCATGCAAGGAGGGACTCATGAGAGCTGTGTAAGGTGTCCACTTTAGGAAGAGGTGAAAGATATAATACAAGTATGTATTTTTCTCCATGGGCTATGAAATGAATATGGACCACTAGTTCAAGGCTGAGGTCCCAGGTCAGCTGAGCTGAACTCCTCTCAAGAATTGAATGTTAGCAATGACAAAATTAAAACTCCAATTCTTTCTATTTTTTGAGTATCACATTAGATACAGGTAGCAGTGTTGTATTACAGAGTTTGGTATAATAAATATGTGTCCATTTATCACATACTCATTAGATATGTATACATACACACACACAGATTTTGCAGCTATCTGCATGTTTTTATGTATGGACACTGAAACATGAAGACATTTCTGAGAAATTGATGGGCAACTAATGCAGAGCAGAACTATACTGCTCTTAAATTGAAATTTAGATGTTCTTCAAAGGGATTTTATATGGAACAGGTAGAGTTTCATGTTAACCATTTGGGAAAATGCTGCAAAGATCTTTATTACTGGATATAAACCTAGGAATGTCTGCACAGCAGTAGGATGGGTACATTTATGTATTGCTCTGTACAAGTATTTTTAGTGCCTTTGCACTCAATACTAGTGGTGTTGCCTTTTATACGTGAGACGTGAAATTTAATTCTACTCCTTCTTCCTTGACTTACTTTACAACAAAAGTCTTACACAAAGGATTGTCTACATGGCTTGCAGACAACTAGTTGAGCAACTTACAAGAAGGTTATCTGGTTTCTTGATTGGCACGTACTACTCTCCATGTCCAGAGGTCCAAGAAGCCCTTGCTTTTTTTTGTCCAGCAACACAAGCAGAGGAAGTGCTAATCAGTAGTATTCTGTTGTTTACTTTCTGCAGTAGGCATGATTGTGTTGTTGACCTTGTGAAATTTAAATCTCTTCATCTTGCAGGCAACAGAAACAGCTATTGCTGCACGATCCATGGCACTCTGGCCGGGTTTTTTCTTCCCACTCTCCTCTTTTTCTCGTTAACCCATCATCTTGTTGAGTGGGCTAATTTGTCTTATACTGCTCTCCCAGCTAATCTGTGAACTGGGAATGGAAATGAAATGAAGCACTGACATGCTTCAGGAGCAATCTTGGTGGCTGAAACAGCAGATATGTAAAATTTAAAGGGAAGTAAACATGTAGTGTATTCTCAGCAACTACCTTTCATGCCAATCCAGGTGCTACCTTCAAGTTTATTATGCTTCCGTTTCTGGTTCCTTTTCATTTCCAAATTATTTTCATCAGGTTTAGATACAAGATTTCTTTCAGCTCTGCCCTTTGTTAAGCCTTTTAAGGGAAATTAAAGAGCATGACTTCCAGGAAGGTATTTCATACCATTTTTGCAAAGAGGTTAGTAGTGTTATGTCTACAGTCTGGTTTGCTTGATGCAGAATAGTGTGAGGCAGTATGGTGAAGCCTCTTCAGTCAATGCTGACCTGTCAAAATGTAAAACCACAATTGTGGTTTTTAGCGCTAGTATACTAGTGTACAGATTAATTTAGGGTTTTCTTCTAGACTAGCAGATATTTACAATGATTTTGAGATTGCCTGCAGATTAATATAAGTATTTGAGGAGTTTACTCAGATCAAAGAATTAGCTGTTTGTTTATAACTAGTTGAATAGTAGGTACATAATTCCCAAGCTCTTGATTTTGATTTAAATATCTTTAATCAGAAGTCCAGAAACTCTTGCCAGCTGTAGCAATGACCAAATCTCTCCCCTCAATTCCCTGAAGAATGAAGAAAACCAAAACAAATTGCTCATTGCTTTGCTTTCTTACCATTCTGAGGTCACAAGTTCCACAATCAAATGAGCTTCCTACAGAAAAGCTGTTTCTGTGTTGATTTTCCCTTGAATACTTTTCCAAATCATTGCATGTTCCCTGTTACTGAATATTCTAAAAAGGCTGAATATAAATTCCCAGACAATCTACTCTCATGGGTTTTATTTAATCTATCTTTAAATTATAGCACCTTTTGCTAATCTCTTATTGAGGGAAAGGGATGATCTGTTAAAAATACCTTTTTTAAGCATTTAGCATTATTATAGCACTTATAACATTTTAACAAAGCGTTATAACACTTGTCAGGATTAAAGCACGATCAGGTCAACACTGAGTGCTTTAAACACAAAATTGAGTCTTTCCATCTGGAGCGTTTAAAAAGTGTTACCTCTTTGCAAAGGGCTTAATTAATCCACATTGGCCAAACAGGGAAGACAAAGCCCATATTCTTAAATTATTTATAAATTTTAAATCCTCAATAAATGAGGATTTCAAAAATATTAATTAATTTATAGTAATAACAACTATCTGCTATGTTGATTAAGCAAAGCAAAAGGAAAGTGCTTCCCTTAGATCTGAACAGGCATAGAACTATTGAAAGTGCTTGGTGCTGGTCTGTCCCATGGCACCTACCCATTGCATCCAGTGGGACACACCCCATAAGCAAAACCTACTGCACTGGGTGCTCCTACAACTGACCTGATGCCAAATATAGTTAACAAGGGAAAAACTCATGCAAATAGGGGAAGATGTCAGAACTGAAATTTAGGGTAGGAGAACACAATCCTGATCTTGGGTCTCCAAAACTTTCTATAAAGGTTACATACATTCCATGTATGGCCATCAGATCTTTTCCAAAATCCATGGAGTTTAAATAAAAAACAAGCAAACAAAAAAACAAACCACAAAGAAAAATACTTTCAAGGATTCCAGTGTGTTTTGGAGTCAGAGCTGTATTATCAGAGTAGTACAAATAGTTAAAACAGCTATGTCCATGGGAAATAGAAAGTGCTCATTTAGAAATCATTTTCCTAGAAATCATTTTTTAACATAGATGATAAAATACAATAAGATACCTTTTTTTGGTCCAGAATTCTCAAAATAATAAAAAGAACAGTGGCCAAAAGTGCTTTAAATATAATAACATTTTTTTTTTAATTCTGCAAGCCTTTGTTCTCAAGAAAGAAAACTGCTGTTTCACTTCCCTGAAGCCATTGGTAATATGATGCAAAAACATCAGAGAAAGTCTAATCCAAGATAGGTGCAGTCCCCAAGGGAACATGCTCTTCTTTGTTTTATATTTCCATTGGAAATCTGGGAGATTTTGCATGCAAACATCTTATTTCATGGAGCTGCTTCTCAAATTGAGAGATTAAATCTAGCTCGGTATAAAGGCCTTTTCAATAAAGTGGGTTGCACAGTCTTCTGTTTACAGAAAATTGATGCATCATCTGATATGTCTGAAATTGCTAACTTCTGTTTCAGTAAAGCTGAAGGAATTTCAACCAGCCCATTATCTAATCAAGAAAAATATTCCCTTAGCATCTTGTTTTAAGGTGGCTGGCTGGCAAGCAGTGTTTGGACTACTGTATATCACGATTCATTACAGTTGCAAAATGGACTGATTTTCTTGAGAAAGTCATATTTTCGGAACTATCCATCATACACAAAGTGTTCATAAATGCCTCAAAAGCTACAAAACAGCTATTAAATCCTAACTTCATTTTGCTTTTTTCCCCCCTTCATTTCATATATAATCAAAATTTAAATATGTAAGTGATCATTCTTGTTGAGTGCCCATTGACTGAACTCACAGTAGCGACACTCAGTATGAGCCACAGCTGATTTCTCAGTCCTCAGAGCTTTAGGAGTCCCCTGTGCCTGTTATCAACATACCTTCCACCAAGGCAGAAACCAGCTCAGTTTCCTCAGCACACTGATGTGACTGAATATATCCCTTGCACTCAAGCAAAATTGCAACCCAAATTTTTCAGGGAAATATGTCTGTTAGTGAAACTGACATATTGAGTGAGTAGACCCAGCAGTTCAGGGCCAGAAGTTCTCTCCTGCCCCTCGGTGATGCTCCATCCAACATGCAGAGTTCAGGTCCTGTCAGACAATTGTGCCCAGCAGCTGAAGCAGGAGTTCCAAAAGCTTTGCTTGGCAAATTTGTCAGGGTGTGAGCAACTGGAGAGGGCACTGCTGTGTAATGTATGGATATGCTTCAACAGGTATGGATGGATATGTGTGTAATGTATGGATATGCTTCAGCACACCTCAGGCAATCCTTTGTCACTGCTGTTCTCAGGCAAGTGACACCATTTAAAACAAGAGCCACAGAAATTTTTCAACCCAGAATGCAGAAATGAAAGCTGACACAAGCATGGCTGAGAAGCAGGGCAGGTAATGTGTACAGAACCAAGGTCACGGCCCAACATCTCTACAGCTGTCAGGACAGAAAACACTCTCAGCTGCATTTCATCTCCTACCAAGTAAGAAAGACATGAAAGCTTAATTAACAATGCCAACCTTTTCTGCAGGACTTTCCATGAGTAGATCTCAAAGGCCTTCACTAATGAGTTAAGTCAAAAAAAGTGTGCATCTCCTGGGTTCCCAACCAAGCCTCCCAGCATTGCTGCTTCCTTCCTCACCATTCTTCCCCTCTTTGGTTTCATGGAGAAGATCAAGTCTCGTATGCTTGCAGGGTAGGACTGCTGACACTCCTCCATGCCTGGAAGGGGCTTCAATGTCCACTGAGGCAAGTGGAATAGAGGATATTTTTCTGGATTTAGCTTTAAGAAATAAAAAACTTGATCCCTGTTCCCAGGAGGTGCAGTGAGAAATATATCTGAAGCAGAATGTGCTGCCACATACCTTCTGCTAGTGTTTTCATCTTAAGGTTACTTCTATTAAAAAAAGAACTTCCCTTGGCAGAGAAGCCAATTACCACACGGATTTCTAGTTTAGATTTTAGATATTTGTTTTAATGAGCAAACCAAACTTAATCCCAAATTCCTATAATTTTGAACAATTGCTATTTTGCAACTTATAGCAGTACATCTAGGTACCAAACTAGCACTCGGGCCTTAGTGTAGTAGGCATAGTGTAAAAATAAAAAAGGAGAGAAACCCTTCCCTGATGAGTTCCAAAGCTAAATACATAGGTTTAGGTAAAGAGAGCATGAGATTAGACATCATGTGCAAGACAGGGCCAGTCATGTAGCTGTCTGTCTGCCTGACAACTCACACTGCTTCTTCTCTTGGGAGGACATTTAGCTTCGACTAACAAATTGCTACTTCTGCTAACTGTACCATCTGAAAACTATTTAATAAAACAGAAATAAATTGGTCAAATATCTGTAATAAAAGCACTTAGAGCTTACAAGAGGGATGGGAGCGGGCTGTCCCAGAGGCAGCAGGGTCAGGGTGGGAGTGCCCCATTATCCTGCCCTTTCTGCATGAGTCCCTCAGAGGAGCAGATGCGAGAATGGCAGCAAGGCTTCCCACAATGGAATCCCCCAGCCCTCATTCAGAACAAAGCTTTTTTTGTCAGCCTCATGCTTTTTCTGTACAGCCACAGTGCACAGACAAACTGAGTATACCAGAGGCCTGGGGAGGCACTGAAGTTCCAGGATATCTCATCTTCACTCCATGACTGGAAGCGCACCCCAGGCCCTTCCTGGTCCTTTCTCTTTTCTCTCTGTCCTCACCTTTCCAAACAAAAAGTTTTTTCATGTCTGCTGAAGACAGTAAAGAAAAATATAAAGATACAAGTAGTGTGAAGAGTTTCAGGTGTCAGTTCAGGTAAACATCTAAACAACAGGGAAACCAGCCTCAAACCTTGATCTGAGTGCTGAATAGCACTCAGAAAGTCATCCCCGACAAGTACTCCTCTGAGTCTGATGGTAAAGAACTCCAGGCTGTCCTCTCCTCCTGCCAGCACCAGTGGTAGCCCCTTTTCCATGCCATTGAAGACTACTTATGCTTCATTCGCTGAAGAAGGGCAAAGACAGAAGTGGGTTTTTTTCAGTGTAACACAACATTTTTGTTAAATTTCATGTGTGAAAGAATTTTTGTGTAAATAAATGTATACAGAATGGGGGGACAAGGGGTTATCAGCTGAATATTACTCAGGATCCTGTCAGCTCCACAGGGAGAGTCATCCACTGGAACCAGTGCCATGGGCTACGCATCAAGGCCAAATCTCACACCAGGTTATGCAGCCACGCAGGCTCTGTTTAATCAATTGGAAGTCCTTCCTGGGGCAGAACTGAAGTAGAGGCTTAACCCATTGTCATTGGACAGAACAGCAAAACGTCACAGGGTGAGAAGAGAAAATCCCAGATGTGTCTCTCATGGGCATGTGTCTCTCACCTTGTTTTGGTGACTGTTAACTTACAGCACTTTTTTTCCTTTGTTCATGAAAATGTCAGTGATGTAAGAAAGACTTATGGTCACCTCCCCTTCATACACTGTAGGGTTTGCTCCTTGAAGGAGATGGAAGTGATCCATGAAGAAGTGCCTCACAGGCCATTGCTGCCATGAGGGGGAGGCCCCCTCTCTGACTGGGAGGTAACGCTAGGAGAGCTCACAGGCTGGAAATGGAGGATAAGATAGGAATGGGAGCTGCAGCTGGGGAGCAGAGGATAGAGATTACTTTTTTATTATTTTATTTTAAACATATGTATTAATCATGGCTCAAAGCAGGGATGGCAATGGGAAACTGCAGCTGGAATGGGTAAGCCAGGAGGAGGAGGTGATTTTTATTTCAGACATAAATTATGTATTAATTGTGGCTTGAAGGAGGGGTCAGTGTGGGAATCTGTAGTGCAGAGAGGACAAAAAGGAAAGATGATTTCAATTGCAAGTATATTTATTGAAGTGTAACTCAAAACAGGGACCGGATGGGAATCTGCAGCTGGAAATGATAGGGCAAAGGAAAATATTGCTTTGGTGGAGCGGTATTATTTTAAACACATGAATAAGTCCTTAGCTCAAAGCAGGCACAAGGGTGGGAATCTACAGTTCGAGGATGTCAAGTAACACTTGTGGGAGAGAAGATCTTTATGTCTTTTCAGGTGCATTCAGAGCTTGTGAAGGTTGCTGAGCTGACTTTTCTGGAGCTGAAATACCATCTGTTCTCAGAACTGGGTAATTCAGGATTCCCTAGCAGCCTTCCACTTCCCTGCTAGCTCTCGAGAGTCCGCTCTGCCTGACAGACACGGATGTGCCTACGTGACCATTGCAGTGGAGCTCACAACTGGAGAGCAAGGCAGCTGGCTCTAAGCGCAGCTTGCAGCTCTGCTCACTTTTGCTCAGGAATGGCTGCAGCTACTATGACACCACAGTACAGCCCAGTCTTCCTGCAGGACAGCAGCAGTGTGGGTCACTGTGGCCCGTTTGCCCTTTGCCTGCCCTCCAGGCAGTGGGTCACTGCCCATTGCCTTGGTACGCCAACATCCCTCATACTGATCATAAGTGATCTCCAGGCTGTTGGCTTTCTTGGCAAATAATGTCAGATGGAGCCAGCTGGGAGTGGGGCTGTATGCTGCCTATGCGCACTCTTGTCTGGGCAACAGGAACAGTCATTCCCCTGGAATTAGCCTAAAGGAACTGGTTGACATGTTCTGGAAACCCATTTTGTTGGAGAAGGCATATCTTTGAATTCAAGCAGTGTGCAGTATTGGTTAGAAAGAGAACACTGAGCCCAAGGAAATATCACCAAAGTGCTAGTGCCAATTAATATTCATGTATCCCAGAGACAACAGGCCTTTCCTGTCTGAAGCTCTGGTCTGAAGCCTTGTGTCTGGCCACTATGTTCTGTATTGCAGCCCTGAGCAAGAACATTACATCTTCCACAGGCTGATGTCTGAAAGAGCCACTAAACACCAGGGATTTTTTTCAGTGCATCATTGCAAAACCACCTCTGCTAAGTAACTTTTCAATAACAACCTGTGAAGACTGTTATTCATGGAGCTTCAGAACATAATTTATTTTTTTAAGATAGTTAACTTTCATATTTGCTTCTTTGCTCCAAAAAGTAAAAAAAAAAAAAGAGAAATAAAAGATACATGCTTTTCAAGAGGTGTACCAGTGTCACTTTCCCTTCTAGCTCTACAAAATATGCCACTATATCTGCGCTACTGCTTTCTTTTGAAATTCCCACAAGTGCAAACCCTCTTTACTCATACTGTGAATATTTGTGTACATTATGTATATTATATAATGAAGCTTTTGCTCTGTAAAAGTGCATGTTTCTCAGTGTCTAGCACATTCAGAAAAAGTTATTCCTGAAGGAGATTCAAAGTGCCTGAACCACCACTGATACAGGGTTACCTGTGTCCAGAGTAGAATTAGACAGGTGTGGATGTATCAGTCCTGAGGGTTTCCAGCACTTCTCAGAATGGCTTAAAAATAATTGCGAGATGGTTGATCAGAATTGTTTGGAAGAGCAAAAAGGTTTTAATAAAAATAGAAAATAACAGACAATACAGAAACAAAACAAAAGCCAAGCACAGGTGTCAGAGCTGTCTCTGACACCTTTCTAAGACACCTTGAAAAGCCCTGAGCACCTCTGTGCTCTCCCTTATCTACCTAATGATCGAGAAGGGGTCCATCGCCAAGCTGCCAATAGAAACAGGTACTGGTTTTGAAGAACAGCTAGAAGGTCCAACAGGTGCTCCTCTGCTGGCACTGGGCCAACCACAGTGAGAGAAACATGGAAAGTTCTGGTGCTTCTCCATAAAAGGCAGGGGTGTCACGGAACCCCCTTTTCCTTATGTGGAAACATTTGCTCAGGTGTGGCAGTGCATTGCTACACACCACGATACAAAACTTCCCAGTAGGCTCCAGAGCTTTTTAGTTACCTTGTGCGAATCATGCGTGGCATGATGCTAAGTGGTGAAGGAGGCAGGAGTTCTTGCCACTTAGGGGAAGATCAGTGCTGTGCTCATCACAGCACCTGATTTTGCTTTACACATAATAGACCATCACTGAATGATGAGAAACTGGTCAGAAACTCTGAGGAATTGGTCAGAAGGTTTAGCATTAGGTTATGCTGTTGACATTTGTTATATTTGAGGAAAGTTTTGAGGTAAACATTGAATTTACCTCAATTCATGCCAGCTGTGGGCACTCTGAAGAGAGGCCTTAAAAGGTCTTTTTTCCTCTGAGTGAAACAGCAAATCTTTGCTGCTTTTCTTGGTCTAAGCAGAGTTCACATCCATCTTGTTTCCTATCCTCTAGATCTCAGATCTGCTCACACTTCAGTGCTTGGGGTTGTTCTTCACCTGTGTTAGCCTGTGAGATTATGAAAGGAAGAAACAACCAGTTTTCAGGCAACATAGTGTGCCAAACACACAGTCCAGACCTTTATCCAGTGTCAGTCACCTTCAAAAGCTCATTCTGATTTTCTCCACCTCAGTAAACAGGGGGAGACACCCTCATAAGCTCAGTATGTTGCAAAGGCCTCACTGTATCTGAGTTCTTATTTCAATGCTCAAAACCTTCCCCAAATTACCATGAATTCATAACAGCTTAAGCCAAATTTTTGGAGCTATTCTATGTCTTGTGAATTAATAGGGATTTCCAAGAATCATCATCAAACTGGCTTTCTTTTATCCTGTCCTTTCCTCATGCTCCCTTCAAAAAAAAAAAAAAAAAAAGAAGAGGTTTGGATTCTTTTCTTATTTTAGGTTTAAACTAAAAGCTTGATTTTTTCCTCTCATTGCAAAATTAAACAAATAGGGGGGAAAAACACACTTTCGTTTTAGTTTAATTGAGTGTGGGAAAACTGAAGACAATTAAGTGAGTATTTCTTGAGTTTCACAGCTTAGTAATATCTATTTCTATTGCAGATTCTCTGATTTCACCAGCTTTACTTGTTCCACCATCAGACAAATTTTCTACTTTTATGTTACTAACGTTCTTGTTTCATGGACCAATAGCAATCAGATTTAGGCCAAAAATAAATAATTCAAAATTTCCACTTCTTCCAAAATGACATGACTTTTCTCCAATATTCACACATGGAAGACAGCAGGCAAACGATGTAAGAGAAAATAAATGAAAAAGCATTGAAACAATAGTCTCATTTTTGCATGGCTGCAAACATAAACGGCTACAGTTGATTGTATCTAAAAGGTTGAGATGTCCATGGATTATTCTAAAAAGGTTAAGAGCTTTTTTTAATTAAAAATGGTCCATAAATACTTTCCTATATAAAGATTTAACAAAAAAGCAAAGTCAAGCACTCCTGACTGTGATGTATTCATGGTTCAGTATTTGAATATTGTTGGGAGATGTCCCAGGGGTGGCTCCTTTTTCATTCATGACTGTTGCATAGCTCTAAGCCAGGATGCTTCTGCTTCAAAAGTTTTAAAACTGATGATATTTAAGAGAGAAGTTAAAAGGGGATGTATTTTCACTTGTGAGTCAATGGCATTGGGTTTTTAGAAGACAGTTCAAACAGCTGAAGCTCAAATCAGCACATCTGTATGGGACAAATAAGTGAATTATCTGCTGTTGGAATAGACACCAGTCATGGAGGGGGGCGGAGGTTGGAAATAATGTTCTTATCCTCTGAAAGTTTTTAATATTTTGAAAAGAAGTCTCAAAATGGAGATGAAAAACATCAAAAATTGTATTTGGTCACCTAAAATGTTCACATCAGTAAAATTTTACACTGAAAAGGGCAGATTATTTTCAACAACATTAGAATAGTACTTTGGTATCTTCAAAATGTTTTCCCAAATTTTGTCAAAATGATAAATGTTCAAAACTGATCTTATTTCCAGGAAACACTGATTTTTTGGGCAATAGCTAAAAAAACCAAAAAAGCTTCCTAAATTCCTAGTAGCCAGTGCTTTTTTAAATTCTCATTTTGAGGATGCTTAAGGATACTAATGTAAAGAGACAGCTTATCCAAATTTAAGTTTTCCTTTTTGGCATTCTCATCAGCTTTCTCAATAAAAGCAAGGGTATAAAATGAAGACCATATCTCTCTCTTGATTTTTATGTGTACCTACTTTTCTTTTCCCATTTTCAAACGGAACTCCAAACTAAGACTTTTTCTGTTTTTTAAGACAGCAATCATTGAACAGATAGACAACTTTACTTGTGTGAACCCCTACATTTCAACACACAATAAGCCTTTAACTCCCATAAGTTAATCAGAACATGACATAGTTCATATGGGTGCAATTTTTGCCTTCTCCAATCTTCCCTTGGTTCTCTGTCATCCTTTTTCAGTTCAGTCAATTTGTGTGTTGGATCTCACTGCTTCCCCCAGGCTTTGAAGCCTTACTGTCCTCAAGTTCCTGGCTCTGCAGTACTCATCTTCAAACCTTTGCTGATCATACTCTCTATATGATACTTCCCTGGGGCTTCAGACTGCGTATTGATATTTCTCTTTCAGGACCTTGTATTGGCTTCTGCTGTATTTCTCTCAAGCTTGAATTCATTTATGGCTAAATTGCTCCAACTCAAAGATTTTAGAGTTGTGAGGAACTAGAATCTCCTTAGATTAGACTAGTCATGTAAAACATAATACTCAAAGTGTAAGGAAAGCAAATCACAGCAAAAATTACACTCCCACCTCCCCTCCAACAGAAGCATGATAGGTTTGCAGCATCATCTAGCTAAGGAATATATATGAGAACTAGGCTTCCAAAAAATAGTAATACTCAGATCAGCAAATGACATTAGACATGGGAAATAACAGGGAAGATGAAGCATACGCTTCTGAAGTGTTAGCAATGCAAACATTTCTTTCATGGTGATGCTAACAGGCAAACAACCCTGGAAAGCGTGTGCTGTAAGCGTAATGCAAAGCTCATGTAGGACTAATGCACTAAAATATGAGCTTCCTATCCCCAGAACTGCACAAGGCAAGCACTGTGCTTATCGCCTGTGTAACTCATAGAAGTTTGTGAGATTGCCAGCACAAACAGCAACACAGGAAAAGCTAGGTGTACACAAGGAACTCTTGGTGTACATCCAAACAAAAGAATCCAGGGTGAAGAAGCATGAATGTTAATAATCTTGCCAGAGATCCTTTCTTCAAGGCTAATAGTTCAGTAACCTCCTTTGATGTATGACTTGAATATATCACAGCATCTGTATGCCTCCAGCACCTCCCTTAATGCACGACTACAGCCAGAATTAATTAGTAAGCAGGAGCGGGAAGGAGCAAATGACCCCATATGATGCCGATCAGTTTGTTCTTACTGCTAGTGCAGCACTACCAATAATTTAAGCAGAATTTTAATAAAGCACACATAGTGGCTGGTTCCCAGTTGCTCAGAGTCTGTGGTACACTTCACACCCTATAGCTTTTAATTATTCATCTCTGTGAACAACAAAAACCAGAGATGCCTAAGGTACTGGACAAATCCCTTGACCTGCTCAGACAAGAGATGAATGTCCATTTGATTCATTCTTCTATTTACCTGTCAGTTTCATTACTCCAAATCTAATTAATTTTGTTTGCACTGAGGGATAACACTATCTTGCAAGTGAGCTCATCAGCAAAACAGAATTCAGCTGGGCTTAATCTAAAAGGTTTCAAGGGAGAAGTTGGATTCCACTTGCACTGAAAGTAGAATTAGTGAAAGCCAAAGTGTAACAACCTTTGCCCATGCTTGGCTATAAGGTCTGTAACCATGAACTAGGATCTGAAATCAATCCAAATTTTCAGCTCCTGTTGTGTTTTTTGCCTGTGAATGGGACATAACAGCAATTTGGTTGACTATGTGTGAGAGAAAAAAAATTCCTCTTCGCAGTTTTACGGTTTTCCTATTCTGAGGATCACAGAAAGTTACCTAACATAGAGAAAATATAGTTGGAAGGGGAAAGCAATCTTCTGTACATACAGTCTTGCCATTAAAATTCTTTGCAACAGCCTCTGATGTTTTTTATGAGGACATCAAATATTTTCTTCAACACAGTTCCTTTTCCATTAAAAACTTTTGTTTCATCCTCCATGCTACCCCATTGTCCCTACTAAGAAAAAGCATGGAATTTCTTCACTCTCTTTCTTAAGGCTTAAGGCTTGTGATGATCTTAGCCAAAGATAGCCCGCTGGCCATAGAAAGACCAGTGGTGGTTCTTCCTTTTTTTATTATTTTTCTTCACATTTTCCCCTTGATTATAACCTTAATTAAAGCCAAAGAATGTTTGAATTCTAGGAAGCATGTAGCTATCCTACCCCACTCCAATTTGTCACAGTATATTGCTGTCTACTGTTTGCCTCTATTTCTTTGAAGAGAAAGATTCCTTATTCTGACATTATAATAAATACAAAGAAACCTCAGTCCAACTGCAGCCTTTGAACAGTATTGCAAATAACAACAACAATTCCTCCTAACAATTACATAAAGTATCATTTTCATGCCTAGGAAAAATTCCAAATCTTCTATTCTGTATTTTGTTGCCTTATGTGATCAGCAAGATTGCTGTGCACCACATTTATATTTATAGAATTGGAATCACCACCATGTAAAGATGAGAGACAGAACAATTAAATAGTCTTAAACTCAGTTTTCCAAGTCTAAAGCAGACTAAGGAAAAACCATATGAGGTCAAAACTCTCATTGAAGCAATAAAACTAATTCCCCAGGCTAAGCTCAATGACTTGTTTCAGTGGGTTATATTAGGGTGAGTTTTGCCCATTATTTTTTAATTGCTTCCAAATGTGTCCCTGCCTAGTGAACTATCCTGATAAAAATAATGGACTCTCATGAACTCCTCTGTCAGCAGCAACACCAAGGTACTGCTAAGAAGTGTCTACTGGTAAAGCCTCATCTCTCCATCTCTGTGCACACAAAAACATATAGGCAAAATGTTGATATTCTCCCAGAGTGAATATCAGACAAGAAAGAAAAGACAAGAGACTGGCCAGAGAGTGGTATTGCAATCGCATGGCTGATGTCACTATTGCTTTGGAGCAACTGTGGTGCCCAGCCAGGTTAGTTGCCTCACCAAGATGGACTTTCCTTCCCACTTTCTTGGTCCAACACCCTTCAGAACTGCAGTCATATACTAGTGTTTTCTAGCACTGTAGTTTTAAAAGACATACTCACATCTGCTCTCTCTGGAGCTCAAATCAGTCTCCACATTGGGCCTGCCCCACTGCTACTGGATGCAAAGTGGGAGAACACTTACAAGGGAATCTCACCAACACCTCCAATAAAGGGCACCACGTGGATTAGTTCTCTCAAAATTTGTTTGTGGGATACAGGGAGAAAGGCTTGGAGCTGCAAACAGCAAGGCTGAGGAGAGAATCAGCCCTAGTTAGAACTTGTACACAATAATTTTTGAGATCTCTGGGTTTTGATTTGGCTTCTCTTGTGTTGGGTCTCTTGACCACGCCTGAGCCAAGGCATGACTGATATTTACACTTAGTATTCTGTTGCATTTTGCAGTGAAATCCTCTCTAGACCTGTCAGAACACAAAACAGTCTCCCTTCTTTGTTTCCTACAAATCACAGAAAAAAAGCAAGGTGGTATTTTCATCTGGGATTGCAGCAAAAGGGACGCAGTAGAATACCACTGTACTGATGGCCCTTATTGGAATTTCTGTTGGGCAAAATAAGAGAAAATGTCTTGCTGTACACATGCCATAGATAGTAGACATATGAAATCAAAACAGGAATGATTGTTTTATTCCACCTAAACAGAATTCCTGGTCCCACAGGTCTCTGGAATGCTCTTCTGATGGTGCAGGCTTTCAAAAATTTGAAATCCTGCAGGCCCAAGCAAGAGTGGACATTTTTTCCCCACTATATGCAATGTTTCATACTGATAAAAAGGAGATAGATATGATTTTAGTGTTAAGAAGGTTAAAGAGATTTAATACATTTAATACGTGGGGCTTTTTAATGATGTTCTTTACAGTATTTTATGAAAGAATAATATACTTCTAGAGCAAACAGTCCAGAATCTCAATCCTACTGGGTTTTTGCCTCACGAACTCTGATGACAGAAACACCGCCTTGATGTCAGTTTGGTTCCCTAAATTCTTGACAGCATCTGCAACAAAAAGATGGCTGAATTTCAACTCAAATGAAAATGAATCTCTGTGGGTCTAGGGAAGTTCACCAAACATCAGTGAAGGGGTTTAAGAGACTGATCAGTGACACACGTTACTACCGCCACTGCCCTGAAAATGTGAGCTGGCGCTCAAATAACCACGAAACAGATGTTCACACCTCCAAGGTAGGGTGCTATTGCAATGGTGAAACATGGATTGCCATTTCTCTTTGGAAACAGAGCAGTGTATTCAACAATTTATTTCCTCTAGTATCAGTCTAGGTGATCACTGAGACTAATTTAATGACACCCCTGTAGCCCCTTGGTCAGGCAGGAGCTGAGCAACGGTGCAGGCCCTTGAGTCAGCTTTCACGGGGGCTGGCTGGGATCAGCTGCTTCCAGTTTCTGTTCAGATTTCCATTTGAATTCAGTACTGACCTGACACACAGTGCTGTGAAATGAAGATGCTAAACCTACCCAACCAGACTGCTCTAGGGACACATCAGTCAGCACAGAGACTGCTCTGAAACCATATATGTGGCTGTAGGTGTAGGGAATTCCAAACTTGGTTAAGAAGCACAGTGAGACCAGTTCTAGCATTGCCTGTGTGATTCCAGCCTTACTGTGCAGCTGACGCAGGCGTATTGCATGTATATGCATTCAAATGCCTGAGGTAATCTCTGAGTTAGCTGGGCTGCAGGGCCATCGCTGTTGGCAAATCCTATTTTAGAGGGTCACTCTTGAAAGCATCCTTTAGAGATAATTTTCCCCATTATTCAAATTCACACTTCTTCTCACATATTTTTCTATTTCTGTTCTCTGTTTTCATTGCTGATGGAAGGACTGAATCTCTTCATTTTGGCAATTTTGGCCCCCGTCAGGTTAATGAGTTATGTAATTATATTCCAGTTGGACCTACAAAAACTCTAATATAGTGAATGCTCTTACATGATTATAATACACAGAGTTACCAGTATCTAACTGAATGCTTTTTAATGTATTAGCATAAAATTTGGGAGCCAGAAGTGATATATTTACTATCAGCATCTCTCCCTTTTTTCAGTGGTAAGGAATGAATGTAAAACAGAACAGGGGAAAGTGTAGTAGCTGATACCTATTCCAGATGTTCTGCTAAAAGGTGCAATTTATGAGAGGATATGATTGGGAACAGTCCTGACCTAATACCTAAAGGATTACACTAACTGTACATTACACACACACACACACACACACACACACACACACACACTCACTCACATATATGCATACATATTCCCACCAGCAATGTGAGAATTCTACAAGCCTGGAGGGGAAAATGTGAAAAACACTGGATCAGTGAAAATAGAATTGTAAAAATATCTTTCCTCAAGTTTAAAGCAGAAATGAAAAGGGTTGGGTTCTCTCGATAAA
Source organism: Nicator chloris (assembly GCA_013400495.1). NCBI lineage: Eukaryota > Metazoa > Chordata > Aves > Passeriformes > Pycnonotidae > Nicator > Nicator chloris. The sequence continues at coordinate 78,093 of WAAE01006745.1, forward strand.
TGACTCAAATTACCAAAAAACACTTGGCAATCTATGATTCTGTGATTCTTACCTCTTACTAAAATTCGTGGAGAGAAGATCTGAACCTCAAATTCAGTTTGGTTCAATCTAAAGGTCAGAAAAAATTATGGCTTATCTGAACATTTCTATCCAATCTGCAAAACCACATTGGATATTGCAAATCTTCTGAGCTTGATTCTTTGCTGGTGATTGGACACCCTCCATTCTAATCTCAAGTGAAAAAAAGACCAAAACTGAGAGAAAAAATGGAAGTGAAGATAAACATTGTCCATCCCTGAGTGATATTTGTTCAACTTCTTGGTGAGTTCAGGACTGAGTGGAATCTGAAGAATTCAACCATAATTAAAATTTCATCATCATTTTTTTTTAACAAATAAGGACCAAATGAAACTATTTAAAGATTCTAGTGAAAAAGTTAAAGAAAACTATGATAAAACCCTGACAAAACAGTCAGGGGCAAGTGACCTCTTCACTTTCATTTGCCACACTTCCATTCCCTTATTAGATATATGAGAACAAAAGTGTGCCTGATGCTTTTCAGCCACGTAGGAAGATGCTGTTGCTCACTGAAATTTCACTTAGACTCCTGATGGTAATGGGACTCCATGTGTGTCTGGGCTGCCTGCACTGCACTCATTAAAGATTGCATTCTTTCCTGAACAGTTTGTACCTATTCACATGTCATAGGATAATCTTCCAATTACCCTGGAATGAAACAGTGAAACAATGTTGAGAGATGAACAGTTTCAAACCAAGAGTTTGGAGATTAGATAGGGATATGTGTTTCATATAAATCCTCATGTATTAAAGAGTGTGTTTGTTTTAATGACAACTTGAATACTGCATCACCTTCCCTAATAGGGAAGCAATTAAACCTTCAGATATGTCAATTAGCTACTGATGGGCAGATTTCCTGTTTGTTAGTGTACCATTAGAGAGTCATATGGCTCTGGAAAGTTTCAAGACTGCTGTCTGGGGCTTTTTGCACTTCAGGGACATTTCTTGCAGACATTAAACCCCTGCTTGATTCCTCATCATTAAACATCAGCTGAAGTCCGAGAGCAGAGGAGAACTTCAGGCTTGAAACCAGCAGAACTGTAGAAAGTGAGCTGCTACCTCATTATGATCATAGAGTCAATAAAGTCACCTGATGGCAGATTTAGAGGAACTCATTAGGAGATGGAATTTGGTTGTGCAGACAAGCTGCTGTGCTTCTGGAACCAGGCCCTTTCATTAAGGTCTTCAAATAGGATACAACACAGAGGGAGGGGGAGCCTGCAGGGCATTGCAGCTTTAAAGCACGGCAATAAGAATTCTATATGCATACAGCACTCTACATTGCAAGGCAAAGGAGTTAAGCTCTTAGGTGAAATTTAAAAGAAAAGAAATGAGAAAGGAATTTAAGGCACCTATATCTCCTTAAAAGTGATATTTTGTAATTCTGACTTAGAGTGAAAGCCATGACATCCAATGAGAATAAAGTGCAACAGACCTTTTATTACCTAATCTCTATGTAAATTTACTGATTCCTTATTCTTGAAATTTGACTTTTTTTGAATTAATCTAAGTCAAAACAAACACAAAGCTTTTCAGGTGGCCAACCCATTTTTCCTTTGTTTCTCCAACCTGGTTGCTACTAAAAAAATTGTTGATTCTTCCATTTAGCGCTCAGCTTCTAATCAGTGAGCTCTGTTCCTGCAGCACTTGGCCTTATCTCAGAAAGGTGAAAAGATGAAGCTCCTAAAAAGCATCAGACTAAGATACATAAGTCATAGACGTGCCCTGTAAAGCCAGCCCAGAGCAGGAGAAACTGTCTCATAAGCAGGAGGCACCCTAGTGAGCTGCTGAGCTGTGCGTGCAGAAGTAGAAATAGGTGCTATAATTTTGAGCCAGAGAGAAAACCACCACTAACAAGTCCCCTTTTGAGAATCACCCATGTAGCAAAAGTCTAGCTATAATGAAAGAGAATAAAGGTCCCGAATTCTTTCACTGCAATTTTGGTTACGGCAAACTTAGAAAGGAAGTGAATGGAGCAGAGCAGCTTAATTATAAGAGGGCTTGCTGTGGTTACTTTAAAATCTCAGATAGGGTGTAGGGTACTTTTTCTCCCAGCCGTCTCTTTAAAGGAAGGTCAGGAGCATTCTTGTCAGTCCCCCAGAAAGTACACAGTCAGTGCAGTGTGTATCTGAGGTGCTACGTTTTTTACCATCCTAAATCTGCCTTCAAAACATTTAGCATAAAACTTTGTTCGACAGCATTGCAATGGAAGGAAACATTGAACAATTTAGCTCTCCTAGTGGGTGGGTGCATGAAAACAGTAGGCAAATAACAGATCATTATTGTACCACTGAATAGCTTGAAAAAAAAAAATTAGAAACCCAGAGAAAGTAAGTATACATCTTTTTATGTGCTGGAAGCTCAAACCAACTTAAACTGTCTGATACTCTGTTTGCTGTAACTGACTTGGCTCTGTGAGCAGTTCCAAAGCCATGTTTCTAGAAAATACAGTCTGTGTTCAGCTTATAAGCATGAATATGTAAAGGTCTTCACCGGTGTGTTATTTGTCTGCCGTGTTCCTGTGCCTGGCTGTCCAAACCTGAACAGGCTGCCTAGTCTTCCTTTCTGCACTGACTGAAAGCAGCAGGAAGTTTCTTGCAAATGTTCATACAAAATGTTAAAAAAATCACTCGGCCCTGCTTGCTCATTTGCTTCTCTCACTGCTGCTTTTTTAATACTTTTTTTTTCTCATTTGTGTTAACACAGCACCTTGCAGGCCAAATTGTGGTCTAGAACCACTGCACACTGAGTGCTGGAGAAACATGAAACATCCATACTCTGTTCCAAATAGCTTAAATAATGTAATTGAAATATAAGACCAGTGACCACAGATGGATAAGAATAAGGGAATAACAAGATCATGCTAGGGGGTGCTTTCCACGTGCCTGTAAGCTAGCCATGTTCAAGTTTTTGGCAAAGGAGAATTTTAATAAGGATTCAAAGGAGGATAACAGTTGGTTTTATGAATGCACATGCAGGCTCTTCTCAAGCCTGAGGGGCAGCAAGGGAGAAAGCACAAAAGATGCTTGTTGGAAAATTTAACAAATTGATCAATTGAAGCTGGCATCTGGGGCCGACTGATGCTGGGCATTTATATTTTGATAGTGAATAAAAAGTGACAAGTTGGGAGTAAGCCATGAAGGGCTTTGAAAGTTAAGAGAGTCACAATAAGCTTGATGTGCCAGAGGAAAAAGGAATCATTGAAAGGGTTCAAAGATAATGGGTATAGTCAGAACAACAGGCCAGGAAAATGATTTATATTGCTGGGGCCTGAAATGAGCAGGGCAAGAGTGCTTTTGTGAGGGCCAGAGAAAAGGGCATTGCGCTAATCGAGATGAACGTCGGACAAGAACTTCAGCAGTAAGCAGAGACAATAAAGACTATTGTTTAGAGATAGTGTGTGGAAACACGGTGTGAGCTGAATTGGGAGCAGAGATGGGAGAGTCTGTGAGAAGACAGGATCTCATGCTTCTGCATGTGGACATCCAAGGCTGAAATCAGTGTTCCTCACCACAATCAAAGATGAAGACAAGAGAGGGGATTTGTGAACATTCAGGGCTTGATACTTATCAAGACTCTCATTGGGATAGAAAGACGTGTCTGGAATAAAGTGCTGTGGAACAGAGCTCTGACTCTGTATTATGGAAATTGTGATTTGTTTGCATGAGTGTATGAAATTATCCACAATGGATAGAAGAGGAAGAGAAGGAAATCTTGTGGAATGCATAGAGAAGGCAAGGGAAGAGAAGATACTTTGAGGAAAGGTGGTCAAGAGGAGACTATTTAATAGTGTTAGTAATACAGGGCCAGGAAGTTGAAGATGTAGAAGGACTATTGAGATTTAGCTAAGGATTTGCCATTTATAGTTTCTGCAAGGTAAAGGGAGAAGAGAAGATATGGGGAATATAAGGTAGCACCAGACGGAAGAAATTCAGGGAGCTATTGTAAAGAGAATCTGCAGTCTGTTTACAAGGAAAAAAGATGGGTGGAAAATACAGACGTAAATGAGGTGAAAGGTAGGAGATTTTAGCTAGGAGAAGAAACCAGGTATTTTTGTAGCGCGAGGAGAAAAAAGAGACAAATGAGAATGAGAGGTGAAGGGAAAAGGAAGGGAGCAGATAACAGCAAACACTGACACTGGAAGAAAGGGTAGGATGAGGTCACTGTGACAAGCGAAAGGTCATCTAGAAAGAATGTTAAACAAAATATCTGATTTTTAAATATATCTTACAGGCTATTTGTGGGAAATGCATTTGGAAATAGATATCCACAAGAATTTGCCCTGAAGATCTACTTTGAAGACCTAAGCACATGAAGCCAAGAAACAGAAACACAGACAAATAAGACATGCTAAATGAAGCAGCTCAGTTTTCAGTTCAGGTTTCCTAAGCAGGACATTTGTAAAGAAAACCACATCTTTTGAGAGTGGAAGTCTACAGAAAAATAAAAAGAAGTTCTGAAGTCGTATGAGTTTCTGTGTTGGTATTGACCTATTTCAAACGTAGAAGACCACTGGGGGGGTTCAGAGTGAGGGGTTCATTTTTTATCAGAATAATACTGAAGGCTACATTGTGTTCACAGCAATATTCTGCACTAATACATGGCTTCGTGGTTTGGATTTTAAAATCTTAAGCACATCATGGTCTCTTCCTTGCCTAAAGTGACACGCCATTGAATCGCTTCTAAAACTTAGTTCAGCAGAAAATTCCTTAAAAAGCTAATGTTTTAAAAATTCTCCAGAAGCCTACCTATTTCAAAACCCTTCTGACAAAGTGCTAATAACATCCTCATGAAATCTGGCCTGCTTTCCAAATATCTTCCCTGAATGCCTGCTCTGGGAGCCAGGTCTCCAGGACTTCTTGCTCTTTGAGAGCAATTCTTAGCTGAAAGAGGGAGGCAGGAAGCTCAGAGTTTAACCTTCCAAGTTTTACACAGTTTCATCACTTTGAAAGCAATGATTTTCAACACCTTCAAATAGTTTTATTTCCTCCTTTATGAGACTTCTGATGTTTATTCAAAAGTGAAATTATTTTTCCTCAGCACTTCTGAACATATTGCAGAATGAAAATACCAGCTTTCGAACACCATAAATGCTAAACAACAAAGTGAAAAATTGACACATGCTTTTCAGCCATTAAGAAACCTTATGAAATGAGACGTCTTTCTTGCACATTGTCAAGTGTGTGCATTTTGGGGCAAATTCTGCTAAATTAATGAATGTGTTGAATTCACATTAAAACTTGCATTGAATGGTGCCTGTATTGCGATACTTAACAAATGTTGCTTGTGTTATATGGAGCAGAAGAAAATTAGCTGCAGTTTGTGAAGAGGGAAATGTATAATTTGGTATTGGTAGTGCTTTTCAGCGAATGGCACAGACATCTGACTTCTTGATTTTATAGCTGAATTTGTGGATGAATCAAGTGATCAGGGCAAGTAACCCTATTAAAATAGCAACTTAATATTTTATCTTGGAAGATCACATTTTGCTACCTGGTCTTATAAAAGCATGATATTTTTAAGATAATGCTGTCTAAACAGCATGAGCTAGGTTATAGAAAGATACGGACTGAGCGACAACAAAGTAAACTACACTGAAATAGATGAATTAGGGAAATTTTGAGAACAGGTCTTGAACTCAATCCTGTAAACACAGGTAGGCCAGGCTGCTGTGCTGGACCTCTAAAACAGAGTAACAGCTTCATGTGGCAATCACTGTAAGTGAGTTGATCTGTATTTTAAGGGACAAAAGTGCTGTAAGAATAAGCTACTGGGACAACATCTTACTGTTACTATGGTAAACGTATCCTACACTATATGAAACCTTAATATTGTTTGGTTGCTTATGAGTTAAGTGCATACAGGACAAAAAGGTGGAGTGATCACAGTAACTTCTAGTTTAGAAACTTGAGAGGAACAGACAATTATCACTGTACAAATTTATATTTGTTTTAAGGTAAGCTGATCCTCAAATAAAGTAATTTCAAAGTAGCCCAAAAAGCATATTTTATTTTTGAAATAAATTCTGAAGAAAGCAGATCACTGGAAGGGCAATATCATGGAGACAGAAACAGCTTGAGAACCACCAAGAGCATACAGCGTCTCTTCCCAGCACCCCCATTTGCTGCATGGACATCACAGTGTACTACCTATTATCCATCTGCAACCAACTCTGAGTGAGTTGGCACCCAAGGTAATAGGACATTGCCCCAAACACCTACTTCTGCTTCCTTCATGATAGTCTGTGCCGTGGCTGAACAGCTCTTTTAAGTTGCCTCATAAAGTCAGTGTGTATATTTGCAAGGGGATATATTTCTTAATGTTGGAACAAATTGGAAAAGGAATTAGGATATTCTTCTTGTTTGTGGATGATTAGAATACTGTGATGTTTTGCATGGCATGTGTGTATGATTGTGAAAATTCTCGCTTTTATTATAATGTGTGATAATTACTATGTATTACTGCAGGTGGATGGCACTGTGTAACAAAGGTCTTCTTCCTTGCACAATGACAAAACTTCCAAAGTTGCAGTCATGACAGTTTTCTTAGTATTCTTTGCTTCCTTTCACAGAAATCACAGCATTTGATTCTTTGAGAAATGTAGACACAGTACTTTCCTCAGACATGCACATTGGGAGAGTTTGCTTATCTGTGTCAGGTTGGGATTTTTTTTCCTGTATATTTGACATAATTAACTAATTGATTTTATTTCTCTGAATAGGATTGCAGTTTGTAAATTGATTCAGATAAGAAGCTAAAAAAAGATGAAGAAATTAAGCGGTGGAAAAAATCAAGATGGAAAAAAAGAAGGATCCTTCTGAAGTCAAAATCCTATCAGCTGATATACTTTTTTTGGGAAAAATGGAAGGAGTAATATACCTACATATAATGTTAGAGGAAAAGTAAATCATACATAAGTTAAATGAAAACAAAATGTAATGGATAAAACTGTCCTAGATTGTGCTATCTTGCTATTCCCAGGGATCTCAAAGAAATCTCTCAAGTATGAGTGAAACTTATTTTGATTTCTAAGAAGCTTGAGCTAAGCATAAAAACTGGTAGATGTTTCAAACAGTGTATGGGCCCAGACAAAATAGCATATTTCCATTTTGTAGTGCCGCAAGCTATAATGTAACCTACAGGAAAAAAGGAACTGGCCACCTGTTGAAAAGTGATGCAGAGGTCTTGTGAAATTCCATCACACCTACAATAATACCTGAATACCATAGTCAAAACCATGTATTGCATTATATGTGCGCATTTTTTGCTTTACAGAAAAGCTTCCGTAATGTCAACAGTGTTAAGCTGCTTTCTGAAGGAATAAAATGTGAACTATTTAGTATGAGCAATTCTGACACGACGAAAAGATATGTTGGTAAGAAAAGATTCCT
>WAAE01006746.1:0-77690 GCA_013400495.1 Nicator chloris
GGAGCAGGGACACAGAGCAGGGCAGGAGCAGGACCTTGGATTACATGAAGGCTCCGTGCAGCTGGGCTGAGCTGAGCTCTGCCTGAGCGCAGTGGAATTTACAGGGACAGGAGGCACTGTGCCCAGCAGGGATGAGGCAGGGCTTCCCATGGACTAAGAGCCAGGAGAAACAGCAAGAGCATCCTTGTGCCTACAGGCATTATTTTTATCTCCTCGAGATTAAGATGAAATTTTATAATCATATTTATCTTGCTTCAATGGAGATATATTAGGGATATAATAAAAGTGGAGTCTGACATTCAGATATGAATTCACCACGTCAGATCTGTGTTATGTTATCCTTTATCAGCTTCTTGTATGACATGATTAAATAACATTTTTTGTCTTTTACCCTCACTTTAGTCTTTTACCCTGAGCATCCTTGCTGGCATGGATTCTTTGAGCTCTTTGGTGGGTTTTTTTTTGATTCTTTGGTGATTTTTTTATCCAGTTTCTGAGGGTAAACACAGGCACACAAAGAATAGGCTGTCCATGTCACTGGGAAGCTGGGTCTTTTTCTCCATTAGTGCAATTATGAACTCCCTGATTAAGGCCCTGGCCCACCCAGTAACTCCTTTTGGATAAGCAAAGGGGTAGGCAAGCATCTAAAGCAATTCCTGCTGGAGCTGGCAGGCATCTCTCCCCTCCCAAATGGAAGTACCAAAGCACACGAGGAAGCAACAAGGTGCATGATGCAAGCACCAGGGTGAGGTTTTCTGTCCCATCAGGCAACCAACAGCTGCCAGCTGATGTTCCTCATTAAATCTCTCATTAACACACCAGATCTGGGCACTGCTCACACTGGGGCAGTGGCAGCCCCTGGTCCTGCCCCAGTGAGAGCCCCCATCTCTGCACACCTGGACAGCAATTCTGAACCTTTTTTAACTTGCCCATCATCACTTTTCCCAGCAGATGGAGTTGCAAACTGGAGCTCCTGGCAGTGGTTCTACTTTGCTGTAGCTCTCAGCACACTCAGGTCAGACAAGGAGCTCTAAACCAGAGCCCAGGGCCATGGTGATGGTTTGCTGTGGCAGTGATGCTGGATGTCACCATAACACCACGTCGGCACACACTGCCAAAGCTTGGCCCAGGCTGGCCAGGCAGCTGCAGCAAACAAACCCCAGAGTGCTGAGACATCTTCATTGCAAACCCATCCCCTGCAGCAGCTGCCCACGGTTCAGCTCCTTGTGGATGCACAGGAGAAAGGGATTCTATTTCTTTGCCCCACTGCAAGGCTGAAGATTAATCCTAACACTGATATAAAAAACTGCAAATTGGCATTTGGAGGGGAGGAGGGGGTAAGGCCAAGGATAGATTTTCTCACTGCACCTGCTTTGGGTGTCTGGCCATGAGCACAAGCACCCCAGAGCGAGCTCTTGTGTTTGATCCACTGGTAATGGTTTGTGAGGTAATGAACACATCTCTGCCAGGACATGGGCTCCTACATATTTGATAGTGATGCTGTAACATTGCTTATTCTCCATTTTTCCCTCTCTCCCATCTCAATAGCTTTCCCCTGCACAGCTGCAGAAAGAAGCCCTGGATATTTTTTGTGCCTTGGAAATCTCCAGACGTTTTGTGTCGAGAGGCAGGATAGAAATGTGTTTGAGCTCACACCCAGCAAAGCCACCAACACCAGCATTATGTCAGTGGGGTGGCTCTTGTATTTACATTCATTTACATAATGCTGAGCGTGGGGCAGTGTTGTGGTTACCCCACAGACACAGCAGCAGCCAGCTGGAAGCCCCCAAAATCCAGGTGTTGCACTGGGGATGGGCTGGGAGGGACATCAGCAAGGCCAAAACACCTCCCTGTGCCTCCACTGCAGGGTCACACGTCCTGAAACCCTCTCTGGTGGCTGCTGAGGGTGCAGAGCTGAGGCAGGGAGGGTTTGCACAGACTCAGGCAGCTTTGTGAAGGAGCCAGGATGGAGGGATGCTGGGACAAGGGTCTGGAATTCTGACATGATCGCTGGTGGCACTTTCACTACAGGCAGGTCTTCCACTTTGCATTCAAGTCCAGAAATAGTCTTTGCTGAGCCTTTTCTGCCTCAAATCAAACTGCACCCAGGCTCACAACACAAGCAAGGCCTTTCCCAGCCCTTCAGCTGGACCCAGGGACCCCCCAGCCTTGCCTGTATATGGTCTCAGCTTGACAAGAGCCAGCACAGCTCTAGGAGGGGAACACCAGATGTGCAGACAGGGGCACACGCTTGCCAGCAGCACCAGCTGTGCTACCCAGGGCCATTACAGGTAATGGTTTGATTAAGAATTTATACACGTGTTCCACCTTGTCTCTATTGCTGCTGGCACCAGCAGCCTTCGGCTGACAGCTAAAACCTCCCAGCAGAGAGAATGCAGGGTTTAGCTAAAGGCAAACTCACTTTTCTTGGAAACGCTTCTGGGACAAAGTTTCTGGATTTCCAAGGGGAACTGAGACCCTCGGTGTAGGCTGTGGGAACACCTTTGTCTCCTACATTCCTGTGGGGACAACAAAGCCACTCACTGGGGACTCGTCTGGGTGTCCCAGGTGGGCAGCAGAGATGGAATGGCAGTCTCCAAAGGGTATTGGGGATCCCAGGGGCCAAAGCTTCCCTGCCTCATTCCCCAGCCAGGGGAAAACCCAGCCCTAACCTCTGCCTGCATGCAACAAGGATGCAACTGGAGAATCAAGGTTTGACAGTGTACTCTGTCTTGCCAAAATGAAAAACAAAAAATTCCCAACAAACCCAGACACGTACAAAAGAAAATTCAATATTTTTTTTCTAATGAATGCCGGTGGGGTTGCTCTTTTTTGGTACTTTGGGCATTTACATATAAATTGCTCTGTAATGGCTCTGCCCTCCTTCTCTTCAGCGTGTTGTTAATGAGCTGCACAAAAGGTCAGGGGCTGAGCAAATGCTGCTGCGGGCAGTGGTGTGATCCTGTCCTCCTTTCCCTGCCACACTCCCTGCTGGCCGCCCACTGTACCAGGCACCCAAAAAAGCAAGCAGTCACCTCAACGATGCCAGAGGAGTCCTGTCCCAGGAGCAATGGATTTTACATCCTGTTGCAGCGTGGGGATAGATGGTGATTGCTGTTATCTATCCCCAATAAGCATCTCCTCTGGAAAAGCCACTTGGGTGGGCACTCAGGAAAGGCACTCGAGTCCTCACACCACACACACCACAGCTAGCCCAGCCAGGAGAGGCAGGAAGGCCTTTTGTACGAAGTGTTCCAGCGAGGTTTATTCTGCAGACACATGCTGAAGGGATCAGGGACAAGAGACCCAGATCAAAGGAGTGCACAGGGTTAAGTCTGGGGTCAGGAACCAGTGGTCTGAGGGCAGGGGGTGGTCTGAGGGCAGGGCAAAGGGCAGTGCCCTAGAGGGGACACGGGGCAGGCCACCAGGGATACCACATCCAGTGGGGAAACACGGAAAGCAGAAACCAGGAGAACTGGGGACATGAGGTGGGCAAAGCCCACGGACAAATGGGGAAAGTAAAACTGAGGTAGATTGACACCACGCTGCAGAACACCACGAGGGAGAATCTTTTCTGTCAGCCTGGGCGGGGGAAACTCTGTGGTAGATTCTTCCAGGGCGATGCCCTGAGGGGTTCCAGGGTTTCCACAGCATCCCACTCCGGTGAGGATTTGTCCCTCGTGTAGATGTGTTATAGTGGCACAGCTGGCAAAGGTGCCTGGGCTCTGCTGGCCCCAGTGACAGCAGGATTCGCTGAATTCCTCACCAGCCTCCTCCAGCCCAGAGTGCTCGTGGCTGCCAGCCTGATGAACACCAGGCTGACAGCGCTGCAGAGCCCAGCGTCACCCGGAACCAGGACATTTGTCCTGAGACATCTTGGGGCACCCCGAGACAAAAAGGGACAGAGCCACCAGTCAGCTTCATGCAGGGTGCAGGGACAGCAAGGAGAGGCTGGCAGGTTGGGGACAGGCTGCTCACCCGGCAGGAGGTTTGGGGAACTGCAGGTGCCTCCAAGCATAGCCCCTGGACCCCAAAGGCAGGAGGAGGGTGGCCAGAGCCCCGGGAACGGCAGGGCAGGCGGGAACACCAGATCCATCTCATCAGCACTGCACCTTCAGAGCCAACTACACCTTTCTGCAGAATCATCTCTGCTCCAACAGAACCACATCTGTCACTCCAGGAGGGCTGGATTGGACTGCTCCCAACACCCTGACCAACAGAGAGTCACGTTGTGTTCTGACTCTGCCAGTGGTTTCTTTTTGGTTGTTTTCTTTTTTTTGTTCTACTACATTTTTATTTTAATTTTCCTAGTAAAGAACTGTTTTTCCTATTCCCATCTCTTTGCCTGAGAGCCCCTTAATTTCAAAATTATAGTAATTCAGCAGGAGAGAGTTTTCATTCTCCATTCCAAGGGAAGCTCCTGCCTTCCTCAGCAGACACCTGTCTTTCCAAAGCAAGAGAGCAACTCATGAACTTAGAAAAAAAAATAGGCAGGTAATAAAAAGATAACCTGGGAGGAATACCTGCTCCTTCTTCCTTGCAAATAAACTGGAGATGCCAGAAGCAGAAGTTTCCCCAGGGATCTAAAGGCACTGGGGAACAACAAAGGGACAGCAGAGATCAGGTCCCAGGAGCCACCTCGGGGTACAGAGTTGTGGCATTGGGGTTACCCTGGTCCCTCCAGGACTGCTCAGAGCACCCCCAAAAGCAATGCCTGTAAAGAGCAAATTGCTATTGTGTGAAGAAAAAAAGTTACATAAATTACCGCCAATTTAGTATAATTTAAAGACAGCCTTGTCCAAGGAGACAATTAAGCATTTCTCAGAACAAAAAGGGAGGTAAACAGGCTGAACAATAGATTTCTAAAGCCAGAGAGAGTGTGAAATCCTCTTTTTATTAGTACTATCATAGTACTGCAATTAAAATTGTTGCCTGGAGGAAGGAAAGGGAAGCTTGAACCCAGCCTGTTGGATGATCCCACCTCAGCACTGGCAGGACATGGTTCCACTGCTAATACAGACCCCCAAAAAGCCATTGAGGGACACAAGTGGTGGTGATTTCCAGAGTGATCACAGGCAACCTGGCCAGGGTGGGCACAGCAAACCCCAGGGAAAACAGCCTGTGATGGCCATGGGTACCTCGAGCCTTCAGGGCCAGCTAGGGACAATGAATATGAAACAGCAGGAGCAAAGGGGTGCTCTGGATTCCTGGGGACCTGCTAGCTACAGGCTGGTGAGAGAAGCTCATGTCCCACTCATTACCATTCCTTGGAGCCCTCCCATCTGAGATGATTAGCAAAAAGCTGGTTTGGATGATCAGGGTTTCTCCCTCCCTCTCCTGTCACCCTCCCAGGAAGCAAACCCTGTTTGCCATAATTGATGGACACAATTCCCTGCAATTAGTATTTCAGCAGCAGGTAGTTAACCCTCGGGGCAGAGCTGGATGTCTCTATTTGGCTTGCTCTTCCTGGCTGTGAATTCAGAGCAAGCTCTTCAGGTTCCTGTTTGTTTGCTGACCCATCAGAGCAGGCAGCCCTCTGCTCCTCCATCCAAAAAAAAACCTCGCTGCTCAGGGCAGCAACGTGCTCCCTCAATCCCCTTTGGATGCAGAGCCCATCCCAAAAAACCCTTGGCCATGAGAGCTTCCTTCTCCAGCAACAAGGCTGAGGTCCTTTCCCCGCCAGAGTGAATGCAGACACTAATGCAAAACACCCTAATGACCCCAGAACCCAGGCTGATATTTAGACAAAAAGAGATTTGTTTATCCTCTAAGTTCCCAATAATCTGCATTTATTTTAATTGGCACTCATGGCAAGAGCATTTACAGGCAGCAGCTGGGAAGGTGTAATTATGTTACTGTCTGAGGCACATTCACAGCCTACGGGGATTCTGCTCACTGAATAAAAAGGCAAAAAAAAACCCCCAAAACCAAAGAAAAGGGACAGCCATAAAGCCATGGAACAGGTTGTCCAGAGAGGTTGTGGACTCCTCACCCCTGGAAGTGTTCAAGGCAACTTGGTCTGGTGGAAGGTGATCCTGCCCACAGCAAGGGGCTGGAATGAGATTGCTTTTCAGAATTTCAGCCCCTTGAACCCAAAGCATTCCTTAATTCTGTGACTTCTCATCATCTGGAGCAGACCCAGGCCAGCATGTAAAGTTTGGACATCACACAGACAGTGCAGCCAGTGCTGGGCAGAGGCTGATGTCTGCTGGGATTTCCAGGGCACTGAGGGGCAGTGCCATCCACAACACTCTGCAATGAGGCAGAGAAATGTGGCAGAGAACCTTGCAGGGGTTATGGAATGCAAGAGTTTCCCTGGAGATATAAAATGTCATATAATCATAAAACAGCATGGGTTGGAAGAGACCTTAAAGACCACTTTGTTCCAACCCCCTGCCGTGGGCAGGGACACCTCCCACTGTCCCAGGTTGCTCCAAGCCCCATCCAACCTGGTTTTGGACACTTCCACGGATCCAGGGAGAGCCACAGCTTCTCTGGACACCCTGTGCCAGGGCCTCCCCACCCTCACAGAGAACAATTTCTTCCTAACATCTCATCTAAGCCTATTCTCTGTCAAATCTTCAATCTTTCCAACTCATATTTTCTAGACCTCTTGCACTGCGTGATGCCTGAAGGCATGGAAACACATTATGGCATTTCAGTGAGCCACTCTTCATCAGCTGAGTTCTCTTGCTCCAAATAAAAGGTGAAATGTGTTGACTTTACACTTAAAGGCAATTTAAGCCAAGCCCTTGGGTTTGCAGTTGGGTTGATCCAGCAGCACGCACAGAGGCCATGGCAGCCCAACACCACCACTGGCAGCTCATGGAGATGCTGTTCCCCAAACTACAGCTAATTATGTTCATACCTCCCATATTCTAATTGAAGCTTGGTTTTCTTTTTCCTCCTCACAAAATAAAGGGCCAGTCTTTACCAGCTGAACTCTGTCCCAGAAAACTTTTTGCTTGTGAACAGCAATTTCTTTTCAGATCATTTTCAACAATATCACAACATGCCTCAACCTCTGTCTTAAATCCTCCCTGGCCTGGATGTATTAACAAAACAGCTGAGAGCCAGCCTGGTCAGAATATTTTAAACTCAAATGGAAAAAACACCCAGGTTAACCACTAGTAAAATAACAAACGATATACCACCACTTGCCCAAATAAACAAGAAGGAAATGCCAGAATACAAACGGGAGACTTTACCTGCACAAATTTCCTCAGCCCCAGTGTAACAGGGCAGAGCCTTCCCTGAGGCTTGGGGCTGTCACAGGGCTGCACCAAATATTGGAGGGCCAGAGACAATGTCCCCAGTCGCAGCCTTCCTGCTTCCCCAGCACCTCTGTGTCACCATCACATTGTCAGCCAGACTCCGAGGAGCCGGCTCCTAAAGTGTAATTTGTTATTCTGTTACGGTCATTTTCTATATTAATTTTATGCGGCATCAAAAGCCCTTTCATATGTTAAACTCTAATTCATATGCTAATACCCAATTTATGGCGAGTTAATTATTTTTTGTCCAATTTATTACTCGGTGCTCATTGAGGAAGGGAGAGGTGGCAGCGGGTGGATTTTGGCACCGGGTGGATTCTGGCACCGGGCCGTGCGGGCGGGCAGGGCTGAGCCAGGTCCATCCCACTTCCCCCCCGTGATCCACAGGGCACATCCCTGAAACCTGCTCCGGGTGCCCCAGCACCCCAGGGCCCTCCAGTTGTTTCCTTGCCGGTGGCACCTCTGGCAGAGAGGCTGGCAAATCTGCTCCAAAGCTGTGAACAGCACCTCTCAAACCGCCAGGGCTGCTCCACTCAGGCCTTGGGTTTGTCCAAGTGCTCCAGAGTATGTGCCAGGAAAGCAGGGATAGGGGATTGCTGAAAGAAAAAGAGATTTTCAAATGGGTAGTGGAATGATCCGGGCAGAAATCAGAGAAAAATGGAACAGGCACCCGCCTCTGCTCACAGCAGCCACATTCTATCATCCCGTTCCGTGGGGTTTGCCCTGTCCTGCCCTGTGCAATGAACGTGGGGAAGTGGCTGCAGTTCCCACAGACAGGCTCTGGGCTGCTCAGGACAGGCAGGAGGGGATGGGGACAGCCAGGGGTGCCCCTGTCCCTGACCTGAGTGCACAGCCCACATGCAGCACGTTATCCCACCCTCCCTCCATCCCAGGAAGACTTTTGCACATCAGGAAAAGCACCCACACCTCCTGAGCGTGTGATCAGAGCTGTGAGCAGAGGGACACAGGAGCTCAGAGCAGCCCCTTGGCCCCAAGTCCCCGTTCCCCAGCCTGCCACCACCACGGCCTGCACGGGTGGCATTGATCATCCAGCACCACACCAGAGCCAAGCAGAAAAACACACGGAGGGGGCACAGAGCAGGCACGGAGAGCATATGCTAAACATAAAAAATCCACCACAGCAGCTTAGCCTTCACCAGGTTTTTTTAACAGTCTATTTTCTGCTTGAGGAAGCAGGTGCATTTCCCATCCTCACAGCATCGGCAGCAGACAGGCTGTCAGAGGTGTGATGGCTCCAGGACAGTTGCACTGCCTGGGATTTCACATTCCTGACACATCCGATAATTATGCCAAATGAGCTCACCTCATCTCCAGCCTTGTGAGCTGCACAGATTAAATTAAGTGAAAGCTGGCTGTTAGTGTCACAGATGGGGAGGGGAGGAGGGGAGAGGCACCAACACCCTGCCGGGCAGTGGGATGGGGCTCACGGTGAGCAGACGATCCCCCAGGAGGAGTCAGGGTCAGCCCTCTGCCTCCTCCCAGCTCCCAGCACCGCCCTGGGACAGACAGACAGCACCACTCTCCCCTTCCCCAGAGCCAGGCATCGCTTCTCCCGCCTCCCCAGCTCTCTTTTCAATTAACCCTTTTTCTCAAATCCCACACGTAACACCCCAGCCCATCCAGGGGATTTTGAGCATATATAATTTTTGATTCTCCGTCTTACATTTTTAGCATGGAAACCTCTATGATTTATTCCAGTGATACGAAGGAGCTTCCACTAGGCAAAATGAAGCTGTAACTCCCTCAAGCTAAACTCCAAATTCATTTCATAATCCTTAGATAAAAGCTTAGAAGCCAGAATATTCATTACCAACCCGGGCTCCACGAGCAGCCGGGGTAGTGATGGAATGGAGCAGAATTGACACAGGGGATGTTGCTACAGAAACTAGCCTGTCATAAGATTACAGGGACTAAGTGTTATTGGGTGATAAGTTGTGATGTGTTAATATTAAATTATCTCACCAGTTCAAAAAAAAAAAATTAAACAAAAGAAAAAAGGCACTGATGAAACTCACATTTATTAAAAGCCCTGAGTATGATATTAAAAGATCTAAGACAAACCAGTTTATTTCTGTGCTGGAGACCAAATTGAAAGAATTCTCCAGGAGGGATTCCTTTGAATGGTGCATTACAACAATAAAACAACAACAAAAAAAAAGAGCCTTTAATAAATGTTGGGACTAAAGCCTTAAATATCACAGACTAATCTCTCTTGGGAGAGTTCATTAACCCTTCATTCCCTTCTTTGTTGCATCAAAACAGGGATTAACTACAGAGTATTTCCATACATCCCAAATTCTCTGTCTATAGCAAGAGGAGAACAACAGTCACTCTGTGCTTCATGTGACACAAGGCTGGGACAGGATGCTAACAAAGGTTTCTGGAAAAAAAAATAATAAACCAAAGCACAAAGCTTTTGTCCAATTCACTGGGACCAGCAAGATAACAACAGGGCCATTGAGTATCTGGAATTTGCTTAAAATTTTGATTTGTTGCCATCAGACAGCAACAAATAACAGTGGGAACTGATGTGCATTTGTTCTGAGCTGCATGGCCACATCCATCACACCCACTCTGTGCTCATCCACTCACCAGTTTAAGCCACCACGGAGAAGCCCAGGGTGAATTTGTGGCTGAATTTGTGGGACATTGGGACAGGGAGGGATTTTTGAGGCAGGCACGGAGCAGCCAGGCCACAGCAAAGGGGCAGGGGCTCCAGGGAGCACAGCTGGGACCCACATAACCCCTACAGACGCCGGCAGTGAGAGCTGGGGGCTCTGTGGGGTGACCCTGCCCTGCAGATCATGCACAGAGCTCCCGTGGGTTCCAGCCTTGCATTGCCTGGGGGATTCACCTGGCGTTACACCTGGGTCAGAAATTACAAGAGGCTCTCTCATCTCTTGAAGCACTAGACCAAGAAATATAATTAGCTGTAAAAGGCTGGGAAGTTCATTAAAATAAAATATGAGCCACTACCTTCAAGCAGGACAGACGGGATCCACCAGCCTACACTCCCTTCAGGCATTTCCCTGTGTCTCTCACCACAACAAATTGTCACCCCCAGGGCACTGAAGGATCTGGGGGAGGGGTCTATAAACATGGTCTACAGTCCTAGGCCCCCTAGATCCCCAAAGGAAGCTCTAGGAAGTGGTCTGTAAACTCCTAAAAACCCACTTGTGGTGTTTTCTCCAATCCCAGCTGTTTTTCCTATTCCCCTTGAAAAGGCCCAGTGCTGTTTCCCCCCGATGGCTGAGGAGGAAGGTGACGGTGCCCAGCACTGCGAGGTCACCCTGTGAGGGGGCAGGGAGCAGGTCCTTGCCTGGGGAGGGCAGAGGTGGGCAGGCAGAGTGCAGCCCCTCCCTGCCCACCCACAGCTGCTTTTCAGAGGCTCCGATCATTGCATACCCTGCAACTCCTGAACCTGTGCTTTGTCCTGCTGCCCCACCACCTCTCTGTCTCCATCCCATCATGTTTCCCTCTCCTTGATTAATCCCTTGCTGTTGTACAAAGTCAAGGCACAGCCCCCTCTCTCCTGAGAGATAAAACCACCTCTCTCCCTGCCCACACACCCTGCAAGCTGGAAGTGAGCACAACGCAGCCCCAGGAAAGCCAAGGACCCTCCCCACCCTCTGCCCTGGCATGAATGGCAGCTCTCAGGCTCCAGAGATGCCACAAGTGGCATGTTCTGCCCATGACCCAGCCGAATGAATAATTCAAATCTTTTCTAATCCAGCTGGTTGCCTCTCACTTCTCTTTGCTCTGGTGCACTTGGCACAGCTCCGGCTTCACGTGCAGCAGAGGAGCTGCAGCGATGAACCTGCCCTACCCCCACACCGACTTCTGACCCCCAGATTATTCCATCCTGAGCTGCCTGAGAGCTGCCCTGAAATCAAACCGTGAGGAAAAAGAAGATAAATTTTTTCTCCCCAGTTACAACCAATTCTGCAGTGGCTGGATGCTTCTGTTCTCTCTACACGAAGGATTACATTTTTTAAAATATTCTTTCTTTGAAATCTTTTGTGACCCTTGAGCAGCATAAAAATGCAACCCGGGGGTGCCGAGCAAGGCTGGAGATCCACTGGGGGGACTCGGAAGCGAGCGCAGTGTCGGCACTCAACAAATAATAAATAACCAGCATTAATTATTGATCACAACCCCAGCTAATCAAGTTCCACCCCTGTGGTTACCACGCTCTCAAAGCCCCCTTTGACAGAGGCCGTGAAGGGCCTTGCTGCGTGTGCCCGCCCGGCGCGCGGCTCCCCGGGAGCCCGGCGGGTGCTGAGCTGGGATTTGGGAAGATGACACCCCCCACACACAGCCTGCCCGCCTCCAGGCTCCCCGAGGATGTCTGCACACCCAGAGCATGCCAAGTTTCCCGGGAAGCAGGGCTGTGACAGCGTCCCGGGGGGCTGGGCTGGGCTGGGCTGGCACAGTCTGGAATTACGGCGGAGCGAAGCACGGAGAGCTGGCTCTGGCTGCAGGGGGTTCAGCTTACAGCCTGGCAGTGGGTCCAGGAGAATCCCCAGGGGAACATCCCCATGCAAGGATGCACAACCCAGACCCGGCGGGGTTCTGCCTCTTGGCCAGAGCCTTCCAGGGACCCCCAGCCTGAGTCCCACCAGGCAACATCTGTTTGTGGGTCAGAGCAATCCCCCAGAGGGACCCGGCCCCCAAATCCCCCACAGTCACCTCTCACCCTCCAGCCACCCATGGCAGTGGTTCCTGCTCTGGCCAGGAAGAGTGGAGAGATAACACCTCTTTCTGCCACTGCCTGCCCCAATTTCACAAGCAATTTGTGAAAGTGTAATACAAGGGAACTCTGTCTGGTGGTCCTGGCAGGAGCTGCCTGCCTGCTCCCTTTTACGAGGATGTTAAATCCTGTTATTAAATGCAGGCCATTATCAGGATGTCACTGTTGCCTCCAGATGAAGCTCTACACCTGTGCAGACAGCCAGCCCCCATTAGCTTATTTACTGTTCATTATGAATGTTCCACACTGATTTGCCTCATCCTAATCTCTCTGTGGCTCGAGGATTTGTTTTCTCTGTGTAAATTCAGGGCACTGCACCTCACTCCCTCCTTCCCAGAGATGTGTAGGAATCCCCATTGCCATCCTGCCCCAAAATCAGCACAATCGGAGGGGAAGAAAGAAAGAGAATATGAGGATTTTTCTCATCATGTCCATGAGTTTTTCTTCAGGGAGGAGAAAAATCAGAGCTGGAAGTCAGGAGAGCAAACAGGATCTTACCAGGACCAGAAGAGGGACTTGAGTTCCATATTCTTTGCAAAAGGAGATGCATCAAGCCCACCCCTTCCCTCTGAGCTTCCCAAACAAGCCAACTACTTAGCAAATAAGAACAAAAGCCAGCAAGATTTGGAAGGAAGAGTTAAATACACACTGCAAGTCCTAAAAGCAACATTTCTGGAAGCTTTGATAACTCTGCAAACAGAAGATTGTGCTAATGTTTTACCCACATTCATATTTCCCAGTAGATGCACCCTTCCCCCGGATAATTTATGAGCCTTCATCCAAACCAAACATCCATCTTTCTTTCAAGGACATTATGACCCTTTCCAAACTCTCCTTGAAAATGTCCATTTCAGTGATTCTTTCTTGCTGGAAGCAATAATACCAGTTCCAAGATCTTGGGAAAAAAAAAATCAGACCTTCTCAAAGTGCATGAGATGAGGTTAAAAATCAGGAGGCATTCATGTAACTTGCACAGATCTTTTACTGCAGGACACCACTGGATTGTCAGCCACCCATTCCCAAGGGAGGATTTACTTTCCAGGGCAATTCTGGCTGCAGATACCCACCAGAGGGGTGGGAATGTGCTGGTCCCCATCCTTCCCTCCTACAAGAAAGGGCACAGACATCTCACAAGCCACCTGTAGTTTTTAACCCTCCTCTACTGGTATTTCAGCAGCCATCACTGCTTCTCACTCTGGGGAGTGCTCCCCACACAACACCAACCATGAGCATGACCAAAAGTTTAAATTTGCTTTCTGCCAGGTGTGTTGGGAAAGCTGCTGCAGGGACAGGTCCCAGCCAGGGACCCAGGCACAGTGACACAGACATCTCTGGGAAATCAGGGCAGCGAGTGCAGCGGGCCCTGGGAGCAGAGCTGCCTCCTGCCTTAGACAAGTTTCCTGATCTGCCTGATTCCTGATTGTATTCCCTCCTGCTCGGGCAATATGCATTTGCTAATTTGTGCTGGAAAGGAGGGAATTCAGTATTCCCCTCCCTTACTGTCCAGAAATCTGCCCTGACCTATCCTTTAAATAAAGCTTAAATAATGCCATACTGTCCTTTAGGCAGCTTATGTCAGATATATTAAGAAATACAAATATATATTAATATACTACACAATACCCTCTTTCAAGCTGCCCAGCAAGTACAGCAGGAAAACACACTAATTTTCAAATATCTACAGATGAATATTGTGGGTCAGGCCCTTCCCTATCCCCACAGGATCCCTGACAGACACTTTGGAGAGCTGCTCTGCTGCAAGGCCCTGGCCCTGAGCAGCCCCCTCCCTGCTCTCCCTCTCTCATTATTACCCAAGGGATCAGGCAAAGCACAATGGAAAATGTTGAGATTATTTCCTGGGAGGGAGCAAAAGGAGCCTTTCAGCCTGGGTGATGCTGGGAGCTTTATCTTCCTTCAGATAAGGGATCAATGCTGGCTGGAGCCATGGTCAGCCCCAGGAAGAGAGGCAGAGAGGGGCTGAGACCCTCCTGCTCCATGGACAGACCCCACCAATGCCACCAGGCTCTGGTCATTGCAGCCTCGACCCTCCTTTCTGGTAGCCACCAGCTGCTAAAGGTCCCCAGAGCATCCCATAATCTGGGTCTCTCTCTAAAGTCATCCCCAGTGTTTAAGCCTTGGTGGGTAATGCACATTCCCATCCCTGCAGGGGAGGAGGGTGCTGGGGACGTGGATGTCCCAGGAGGAGACAGGATGGGGCTGCTCAGGGACCAAACACTGTTTGCACCCCATTCCCACCCAAGCTGGAGCTTTTTTTCCTCCACAGCAAGCCAAACAGGGCTGGGAATTTTCCCTCTCCTCTTGTCATGCCTTCGGTCCTCGGAGCATCCTAGAGCTGCTCAGATCTCATGTTGCTCCAGGGTTTAAGGCAGATTCTCTCTGCCTGACTCAAGGGATGTGGAAATCAGCATAAAATGGGATTTAGAGAGCAAAGCTGTTACCAGGGATAACTGCGAGCAGAGCAGGGGCTGTGTGCTGGAGCCGGGGCCCCTGCCCGGCTGCTCGCTGTGCTGCTGCCTTCCCACACCCGTGTGACGAGCGCTCAGAGCAGGAAGAGGCACCCAGGAAAGAAATTCTCCTTGCCCATGGGGCTGAGCACCTTCTGCCCCGGTGTCCCTGCTCGGCCCTCGCCGAGGCCACAGCGACCTGAGCCCCGGCTCCTGCCGGAGAGCAGGGAAGGACCTGGCACGGACAGGCTCTTTTTTCTCAATGGCATCGATTATTTCTGTAATCAGCACCTCGTTGCCGAAACTGAACATCCATTATTACAGGATTCTAAAGCAAAAATAACCCAAGGGAGGGAAAAAGATGTCATTCCGACGCCGCTCCTGAACCGTGCGCGTTGGGTCAGTGCCATCTAGAGGCAGCAAACCAGTCCAAAAGGCCCCAAAACAACCACATCCCACGGTTCTCCCGGTGTTTGGAGACCTTGTGGCCCCGGAAAGCTGGGAAGGGAGCTCGGAGGGGATGCTCTGTCCCGTCCCGGTGACACAGAGCCGCAGGTGTTGGCTGCTGGCCCAAGGGTGTGGTGGGAGCCACACCACAGCCAGGCAGCCCTGGCCAGCGAGCAGCACTGCATCTCATATCCCACAGCCCAGCACTGCATCTCACATCCCATCACTGCAGCCCACACCCCATCACTGCATCCCACCCCCCATCACTGCATCCCACCCCCCATCACTGCATCCCACCCCCCATCACTGCATCCCACCCCCCATCACTGCATCCCACCCCCCATCACTGCATCCCACCCCCCATCACTGCATCCCACCCCCCATCACTGCATCCCACCCCCCATCACTGCATCCCACCCCCCATCACTGCA
The DNA here is from genome assembly GCA_013400495.1 of Nicator chloris. Lineage (NCBI taxonomy): Eukaryota > Metazoa > Chordata > Aves > Passeriformes > Pycnonotidae > Nicator > Nicator chloris. The sequence goes on from WAAE01006746.1 coordinate 15,389, forward strand.
TCCCACCCCCCATCACTGCATCCCACCCCCCATCACTGCATCCCACCCCCCATCACTGCATCCCACCCCCCATCACTGCATCCCACCCCCCATCACTGCATCCCACCCCCCATCACTGCATCCCACCCCCCATCACTGCATCCCACCCCCCATCACTGCATCCCACCCCCCATCACTGCATCCCACCCCCCATCACTGCATCCCACCCCCCATCACTGCATCCCACCCCCCATCACTGCATCCCACCCCCCATCACTGCATCCCACCCCCCATCACTGCATCCCACCCCCCATCACTGCATCCCACCCCCCATCACTGCATCCCACACCACATCACTGCACCCCACCTCCCGGAAAGGCACCGGGGCAGCCACAGCCCCCGGGATGGAGGCACAGCCGAACGCGCGGCCGCTGGCAGGCAGCCGCTATTGATATGCGTGGGGCTGTCTTAACAGAGCCGCTAAACACCGCCGCGGGCCGCAGGAACGGTTCAGTGCTTCGTTTTCATCCAAATTAGACTGGAACAGCCAAACAGGAATTTTTTCTTTTTCTCTCTCACGATGGGAAGTTCAGGAAAAAAAAAAACCAAATGAGAAAATGAGGGAAGAGCAAGTGCCACATCATTGCCGTCGTGGGATCCAGGCTGGGGGTGTACCTGCCTGTGCTGCCCTGCCTCGTGCTCACACGCCTTATTTCAGTGTGACAAACCTGCCCACAGGACCCAGCTGGCCTCCCAGCCTGGCATCCCCAAAAATGGCTGCAGACACCCCCAGGGTTTACAGCTGGCCTGCAGATAAGGCCAGGATAAAGCTTGTACCAGCTCCCTAACTGGGGATAAATCCTTGCCATCATCCAGCCCAAAGAAGCCTTTGGCAGAACCCAAGTGGTCCCTGCTCCCATCCCCCCAGGAGCAGCAAAGGTCTCCAAAAGCACCTCCCCTGTACAAACATTTCCATTCACTCCTGTTCACTTCCCATTCTCCCCCCCAAAAGATGAAAATTTCTCCACAACATATTGAAGAGCAAGGAGCCTGCATAATGAAAGAATAAAATTGCCTCCTGTCCCTGGAAACACTGTCCTATTTTGCAATGATTAACTGGCTGTATTTGCATACTGCCCATTCCTGCCTGAAGACTCAGGGGGACAGTTTCCAAACACTTTCTAATCTTGCACGGAGCCTGCACGCAGTGTTGTCATTTCCTGACAACCCCCAGCGTGGCTGCATCTGGCAAGCTCCACTTTTGCTCCCTTTTATTGATATTATTTCATATTTCTGCTGCTGGGTTGCCCACAGTCAGGGCCCTGCCATGCTGGGTGCTGCACTAATGAGAAGGATGATGCTTTCCTCACCATGGAACACTGCTGCATAAATCAAGTGGTGCTCACATGAAAAATGGGCTATTAAGATCCATCATGAGGGCACCATGGGTTTTGCTGAGTTTTCATTCCCATGCTCCCTGTTGGGGTATCAGGAATTACTGTTCCTTTTCTCCCCTGAGCTTTGCAGTGAAGGTTTCCTGGGACAGAATCTCCCCAAATCACCTAAACATCCCAAGATGGTACCTATCTACTGGTACCTATTGATGAAAAGCAATGGCTCAGCCCATACAACCCCAAATTATGCATTATACCCCCAGGCTCTCAGGGGAAGTGTAGGAACACCAGTGTCTTTGGGGCTGGGAAAGCAATTGGAAATCAAAAGGGTTGGGCACTCTCTAATCGCTATAGCAGGGTTTTATTAAGCAAATTATGACTGAGCAAGTAAATAAAGCAGCAGGAATCAAAGTGGTAATCAATAGGATGGTTTGATCCAGGGCAGCCTGGGCATGGCCTCGTGCAGACCCCACAGAGCTGCCAAAGCCAGTGCCACAGCCAGCACTGAGGGGGGACACCCCAGTGCACAGTGCTTGAGGGGCAGCCAAACGGGAAGTAATAAAATAAACCCCCAAAAAGAGCTAGGCACAGGCTGGGACAGGAGTGTCTCAGGGGTCTCCACACCCTTTCACATCCCACACTGGCCCCACTGCAGCCTCTCCATGAGATGTTCCCCACGGGGAGGCAGCAGCACAGGGCAGCACATGCCTCCTTTGTTGCCCTTTTTCTGCTCCCAGGAGCACCAGCAGCCCCTGTTAGCTGTGATCTGCTGCACCCCCTCCAGCACAGGGCTGTGCCCTCCAGCAGAGAGGGAAAAGCCTGGCTGGGAGTCCCTAAGCTCCCGTGAAAGCTCCCATGTTGACTTTCCCCTCTGTGCAGATGCAGGAGGTGGCATGGAGCCTCCCGAGCACCCAAGGCAAAGCTTTCCTCTCTCCTGTTTGCCATGCCAGCCTGGAGTGGCCATCCTTTGTGGCCAGCCTGCAGTGGCCATCCTTTGTGGCCAGGCTGTGGGCTGGGTTGGGCACAGGGGTTCGCTCGCCTCCCTGAGCAGCTGCCCCACCACACAGAGCATCCCACAGTCCCAGCCCCACCCCAGTGCCCTGGGGCTCACCCAAACCCCTCTGCCCTGCACAGCAGCACTGCAACTCCCCTTGGTGTGCGTTTGTGGGACTGGAGGCAGTCAGACCCTGGATATTTGTTAACAGAGCACAACAGAAGGGAGAGACACCGGGGTGCCCCGGCAGGGATAAATCCCAGGCCCAGAGGGAGCAGTGATGGATGTGCTGGCTGTGCTCAGGCTGCATCACTCACCAGGGCCAGCACAGCAGCATGGCCAAGACTGAGGACATCGATTTACAGACTTGGGAGTGTTCTTTGTGGCTGACCCATGCCCACAGAGCAGCCCCAGAGGGGGATTTTGTCACAGCAGGGGAATGTGAGCTGGCTGTGGACGTGTTCACCCTCACAGCCATGTGCCCAGAGACAGCAGGGCTTTTGTGCTTTCCATCTCCCTTTGTTCATTCTTATCTCCTTTCTCCCCAGCCACCATCTCAGAGGGAAAGGGTCACTATTTGTCCCCCTCCATGCAAACAGGGAGTAGAGCCCTCCCTCCCCAACACGCACAGACAGCTCTGCACTGCTTGATGCTCCTGGGAAGTGTCAGTGTCCAATATGTCCCGAATTTCCTGCTGCACCAGCCCAGCTGTAATCAGCTTTGGATTACCATAGTCTCCTAAAGTACCAGACTCTGATAACATCCCTTCTGTTACTGACTCTCTAAATCTCCCCAGTCACGCAGATGGTTTCCCCCCAGCAACCCAGCACGAATTACTAGGAAGGGAAAAGAACCCCAAAATAGAAAAACAAAGAAGTTAATAACGAGGGGAAAGCCAGATGCTGTTGCAGTTGTAACTGGGGGCTGGTTTTCTGGAGCAGCACAAAGCCAAGAGGATATGAAGTCACACAGCAGTGAATTGAAAACTGACCACTTCCCACAACGTGTCATTAACCTTCAGAAGATGCTGCTGCAAATTATCTCCGAGGTCTCAGTGGTGCAGGGCTCAGGCTGATCAGAGGCTCAGATTGATGGCGAGGGGAGCCACAGCCACCTGAAGAACAAGAGAAAAAATGCCGTGTGGGTTACAGGGCTGTATCCTTCAGGACACAGTCCAAGGGTTGTCGGAGCACATAAAAAATTTCCCTTTTTTCAACCATCACTATTTTTTCCCATCCTTTTCTTGAAGCAGCACGAGCATCCTCTGCAGCAGGTCCCGTCCCAATGCTTTGAGCAGCCTGGCATGCACTTCTCATCTCTGATTTTCCAGCAAGTCCCCAGAGGCTCCTTCCTGAGCTCCTCGTACACCAGGATGCCCTTTGGTCTCCAGCTTCCCAGAAGGTGTCGTTTTCCAAGCAGGAACGTGCTTTGGTGAGGAGCTGCACCCACACCAGCACAGCTCATGCACTGCAGGGTCACAGCACACCAGGGCTGGCTCCTCTCCCCATCATGGATTGCAAAGTGGAGATCCTGAAAATCAATTACTGCTGCTTCTCCTCATTCCACTTAATTCTGGGTTTAAGCAACCTTGCAGAGGGGTTTTTATCAATCCAGTTGCCTCACTGGTAAAACTCAGACCACATAGGAAAGAGATGGGGCCCAAAAATAACTGCAGCAGCCAGAAAATAGATAGAGGTTATTGATAATTTTGTTAAGTCTCTGTCCTTTGTGGTGCCCCCAGTACCTCCCACACCACAGCTGTGGGCATGGGGCAGCTCTGTGGGGGACAAACAGCCCTGGCATGGAGCAGCACAAAGAAAACTGCCTCCCACTGGCCTGGCACATGAAGAGTGACACTGGGTGTCGTCACTGTGACATTTTGCAGCATTAATGTATTTAAAATCCCCCTGCAAAGAGCTGGGAGAGCAGCTGCTCAGGGTGCAGGTACGGCACAGCCCCAGGGGGGCACTTTGGTCCCCAGTGCTGTCCAAAAAGCTTCACCATCCCATCCCATCCCATCCCATGCAGCTCCCAGTGAGCACTGCAGCCCGTGGGGAGGGACCCGTGGCAGGGCCACTGCTAACAAAGCCCAGCATGTCCCAGGAACGCTCCTCCAGCCACCCTGCACCGGCCACTTGTCACCCTGTGAGGACAGGGGCAGCCAGGAACAGAGGGCTCACAGCCCAGCCAGGCACAAAGGACAGAAAGGAGGAAAAAAGAGCTGACAGACAGCAGTGTGAGAAACTTTCCAGGCTCTGGCTTTTATCCTCTGCACAGCCAGGGGGGAAGGACAAAGGGAAAGCCCAGCACCTCTGCGGGGACACAGCGCTGGCTGTGGCACACAGGCCTCAGCACTGCCAAGCACAGGATTGTCCTCTGGATAAGGCAGCTGGGGTTTTAAATTCTTTAACATTTTCAAAAGATAAGGTAAATCCTCCAGGCCCCAAGCAAGGCTCCCTCTGGAGCCCACAGGAGTTTTGCCTGAATACCGCAGGGTTATTATGGCCAGAATATTTCTGTGGATTCAAATCTGAGGCTTTTCATACACAGCCTGTAGCTGCAAGTTTTGTCAGTGAACAGCCCCCACAAAGCCTTCCTGATTTCCCCCCGTTTTGATATAATTGGTATTTCTCTCCCTGTAATCCAGGCAACTCCTTTTCTATGCCATTTCACACCAGCACTGAGGATTTACTTTTTTCCTCACAAAACAGTGAAAAATCACTTTGTCCACCCTGTGCTCCAAATGTTCCTTTTCCAGCTGAACGAGCCCCAGGGGGGCCCTGTGAGAGTGCCACAGGAACCCCAAAGCTGAGTGGGAAGAGAACAGCAATCCTGTGGCATCACACCCAGCCCAGTGGGATGGGAAACACAGTCAGAAAAAGAGGAGGGGGTTTTGTAGCCACCTCCCACGTGTTAAACTGCTGCCCAGCAGAGTCTGCCCTTGTTGCTGGAGGCAGGGGCACACCTGGGTGGGTCTGAGGCTGGGTCACCACAGGAGATGTGGCACTGGGTGAAACACCCAGCCCCGAGGCTGGGGACAGGGCAGTGACAGCACTGGGGACTTGCTGCAGGCAGTGAGCACGCTATCCCAGCTGCTGTGAGGGTTCCACACAGCAGAATTAAGTCTATCCATTCAGCTTAGTGCCCTGAGCTGCTCAGCAGCTTTGCCAGCTCCTCCTGCAGGGCAAGGGGTGAGGACTGGAGGGAAAGAGATGCTGAAACAGCATCTGGAGGAAAGAATTTCTTCTTTGTGGTCTCTTTTGAGTCATCAGCATTCATGACACCTCCTCTTAGTGATGTCCTGGGACATCCCACAACCCAGCAAAAAGGTGAAGCTTGGAAGTTTCTTTTTAAAATGCTGTGCCAGTGTACAGCTCCAAGGTGATACTTCAGAGAGGTTTCAGAGCCTCTACCCCGTCCTATGGACCAGCACAGAGGAACATTGAGCCTGAAAGGAGGAAAATAAATTTCCTTGCTGGGACAGTGCTGTGCTGCCCAGAGGCCCATAACAGAGCTTTGTCCTGAATGTCTGAGCTTCACCTGGGGGATCATGTGCAGCCACAGCCCACCTCCCCATCCCAGGCAGGCAGGGATCAGCACTGCCCACGCGTGCCAGCAGAGCCCTGAAGCAAATGGGAAGGAAGAGGAGCGAGGCTGCAAAGCCCAGGTGATGTGTAAATCGATAGCACAGCAGCTCAGCAGCGTTTCCCTACAAATCCAGGCAGCCACACTTAAAACACCTCCAGTTTAACAGCAGATTTCTCATCAGCTCAGCAAAGCACCACTCCTCAGGCACAGGCCTGCTCTCAATGGCCTCTGCCTGCCAGGGCTGGGGGAGAAATAGCAGCTGCAGCCACAGAAATGGAGGGTCAGGGGCCCCTGAAAATACCCAATACAGAGCTGGAGACAACCCTGATGTTTCTGCCCATCTGTGTTTCAGTGCTTGGCCCTCCCTTCTCCCACATCACACAGGGACACCTAGAGACCACCTGCATCATCTCTGGGGAAGAAAAAATAGAGTGTCCATAGAGCAATTAGCAGTTTTGCTAGCTGGGTGTGTCAGCCAGCTGTGGCTCACCAGGCTGTGTTATCCCAGACCAGGAGGCTGCCCAGCCTCCAGCACCCAACTCAGTTTGGAGCTGCATGAAAGACCACTGAGTGGCACAGCACCCCAGGGAGGTGGATTAGCTCTGGGGCTGGCTCACAAACCCCCTGTGTGTGTGGCAAGGTGAGCTGGGGTCAGTCCCTGCTCCCAGAGACTGCTTTTCAACTCCCATCCCATCCCATCCCATCCCATCCCATCCCATCCCATCCCATCCCATCCCATCCCATCCCATCCCATCCCGTCTTATTAAAACCAGATTAATCTTCTGGGTTCAATTTACTTTCAGCCCCTCTGTGGCTAGTGGTAAAAAGTACAATGCTCCCTTTCCACCTGTAAAAATCAAGCTCCAGCTATCCTCTGGATTCTTCTATTCTGTATTTCAGAAGGATGAAATGCATCCCTGTGAGCCAGTCCCCACAGCTGTGGGTGCCACACCAGCATTCCTCTGCCCACGACAAGTATTTTCTTCCACCCTACAGGGAGCCACAGCAATAAACAAAGTCACCTCAGACACAGACACACATTTCAGCCTTACACTTGCTACTCTCTGCTTTTCCAGCAAAGAGATGCTACAGAAACAAAGCGCTGAGGGCTTCTGTCCTGCTGCTGTCCCCAGGTCCCATATTCCTGGTCTTCTCCCACGCCCACAGGACATCCCTACAGTGTCCTTTCCACTGCCTGTCCCTGCATCAGCCAGGAGCTCCCAAAGACACATGTAGGATTTGAGACTGAGTAGTAGGGAAAAGCAATCTGGAAGATGGGAAATAACCAGCAATAAGTGCCTCAAAGCACTCTGGGTGCTGTGCATGACCACAGAGTCCCTTTTCCATGGACAAGGTTTCAACTTAGAGAGTTGAGCACGTAACAGCTGGAAAAGTTGTTCATTGGATGTAAAATTACTCCACAACTTCTACAAAGAATGTACACATACCTCTAATTTCCCTCAGCAGGATGGGAAAGCTGGCATAGCAACACCCTGCAGCAAAAGGCCCTTCCACTGCTTCATCCTAAACCTGCCAACTTATTCTCTCTGCTGAGGGATTGCACATGTGCCCACTGGAAGGGACCAACAGGAACAGCTGTGGAGCTCCAAAAAGCACTGGTTCCTTCCTGGCAGATGCTGGGATTAGCTGTACCTGCAAATGTACCTCATGGCCACGAGATCAGGGACCCCACGGAGCCTGAGCAGCACAGCTCTGCTCTGAGAGCATCGCTGGCACGTCAGCAGCTGCCATCTCTGCTGAAGGGAATTAATTTTTTATTTGGTTTTATTAACCTTCACACATCTAGACCCGAGGCCTGTGCTTTGCAGCTCACACACAGGAAAATAGGAAATCACCACATCTCCCTGTTTAAGATATTGGCAATCACAACGTGCCATCTGCCCCATTATTAAACAATAATGGTCCCAAAGCCACTGATACAGGGGAAGCAATTTCCTAGAAGGTGGGAGAGCCCAGCTAACCTTCCACTCCTGCCTGCACCACAGCACCCAAAATCTGCTCCCATCCCCTCCAGAGCTCACCCTGCTTCTCTCTCACCTGTCTGGGACAGGGTCTCATTCCTGATACAGGAAGCCATCCCATCTGATTTATTGCATTCAATAAGGAGAAGGAATTTAAAACAGAAGGTTTATCCAGGGGTAAGTTCTGGAATGTCTCTGCATCTCTGCCTTTGTTCCCAAAAGACTGGAACTTGGTTTGAGTGGAAGAGGCAATTTGGGGCAGTTTGCAGCTATCCCTGGGGCACTGAGCTAAAGTGCACCTTAATGATGTGCCCTTGTGCATCCTTTCAAATACCTGCATCTTAATTACTTCAGAGGACAAATTTCTGATGCTGGAAATGCAGCGAGCCCAGCTGGGGTGTCTTTCATGCCTTCCCGTCTCATTTTGCCACTGGTTCCTTCAAAGCAAACCATAAAGCCAAAAACATTTCCTTTCACGCACTTGATGGGGGTTTGATGTGAGTGCTGGGCTCTTTCATCTGCTGCTCCTTGGAAAAAGGATGTAGATAAAAGGCTGAGAGGAGAAGGGATCCTCGTGCCCATCTGTACTGCTCCTGGAGATTCTCTTGCTCGGCCCTGGCTCCATCAGCACGGCCCAGGCGCTCCCACGCCACACCTCCAGCTCCTGGCCTGTCCTGCTGGCCTTTGTGTGGCACTGGGATGCTCTGTCACAGCCCCCTGCAGCAGCAAAAGCACAGGAGGATGGGGACAGGGCCAGCCAGCTTGTCTTGCTGGGACCAGTTCCCAAGCACTTTGTTATAATGGCAGAGGGATCCAGGGGCTTTGGGGCACCGTGGTCCCACTCTGAGCCCTTCAGGGTCTCAGCTCACCCAGACAGTGCCCTTCAGCATCTCAGCTCACCCAGACAGTGCCAGCACAGCTGGCAGGGCAGGGACCCCAGGCCTTCCTTTCCTCAACCTTCCCCCACAGCCTCTCAGGGATTCCCTCACAGTTTTTCCCCACTGCTGTCCTGGAGGACTGAAGGATCACCCTTCCCAGCAGGAGAAGAGCTGGGTGTTGAAAGGAGGCTCTTCCACTCCTCTCCTGCTGGGGGGCTGAGTGACCAGGGAAAAACAGCATCAGGAGATGGGCCAGGCTGGGCCAGGGCAGCTTCCCTACCCCAGTTTTGTCTCACACTGTTTGTGAAGGACTCTGAGCGTGCCCTTGTCCCTCCCCGCACGCCTGGGGACAGCCCCCTCCCCTTGCCACCATGCACCCCACGGGCACCAGGCAGGATTCCAAACATCCGCCCTTGCCACAGCTTCTGAACAACTCCCTGGGACGTGCACGTGCCACCTGAGCCCGGCACAGGTGACAGGGACAGCAGCTGAGAGTGGCCACTCCTCCCACTGAGCCGTGTGGGTCCCCACCTGTGCCCAGGAGCATCAGCCAGGGCCAGGCACACGGATCTCCTTCCTGGAGCCACAGCAACAAAGAGGAGAGGAGAGAGAAGGGTGAGGCAAGTAAGAGAGCTGACAGCACTCCCATCTACCACCTCGGGTCTTAGCCCCAGCACTCGTTCAAGGCCTGAGTCTTCAAGCCATGAGATTAGAAGTGATAAAAAAAAATCAAAACAGCCTCTAATGGAATGGTTTCTCGTAGAACAAAGAAACAGCACTTCTGTTAAAATGTGAAAAAAATCTGGTTTGACTTAAAAATCTTTTGCTATTGCAAGTGAAACAGAGAGATAAATATATTATAAATGTATTTCATTTAAGTTTTATCGCTACAGCTCTAACATTTACATTGTATTAAAGTTTTAATATTAATACTGTGCTGCTACCTAATATTTAATACAAAAATTAAATATATATATTTAAGTTAATACTTCATATGCCAATCTGCAAATGGCAAAATCCTTTTTCTCCATCAAAGATAACAGCACCCAGCACTAATTAAAAGTGATCTGATGCTACTGAGGCTCAGGACCAAGAGCAGCACCAAATAAAACCCCTGGAAATAAATTGCAGTCATGCCAGTAATGTTTGTAAGAGCATCTCAGGGGCTCCTCAGTGCCCTGCACTGATGTGGGGACCAGGAAGAAAACGACCCCTGTTGCTCTCACATCTCTGCTCATCACACGTTGTGAAAGCAGAGCAGGAGCAGCAAAGAACACGTGGAGAAGTGGGGTGAGGAGGGGTGGTCAGTGATATTTTGCAGGAAAAACATCAGCTGTGAGAATGAGTCAATGCAGCCAAGGCTCAGCAGGACTGTGCTGGCAGTGATGGGGTCGGCACCCCAGGGAAGGGAGCGCTGCCTTGGGGCCGTGGGTTTGGACTGGATGCCACCTCTGTCCCCTTGGGCAGTGGATTTGGACTGGATGCCACCTCTGTCCCCTTGGGGCCGTGGGTTTGGACTGGATGCCACCTCTGTCCCCCTGGGGCCGTGGGTTTGGACTGGATGCCACCTCTGTCCCCATCATGTCACAGCTGAGATGTGCTCCTGAACCATTCCCATTAATGAGGCCAACATCCACACGAGGCATCCAGAGGAACTGTTGTCCTGGGCTGACTTTATGGTGCTTGCATCCCCAGCTGTCTGTTCTGCCTGTGTTGGATATTGTGCTCTGTACCTTTCAGACTGGTTCTGAGAGCAAAGGGGGAGAAAGAGAAGTGCACAGTTTGTTTTCAGACACTGCCCTCAGTGCCCCACATTCTGCTCCTGGGCTGTGCTGTGTCTGCAGCACAGACAGACAGTGGGACAGAGGGCTCCTCTGCTTTGAGTTGGTTTGAGCTAGCTGAGGCTGAGAAGTTCCCTGGGCTGGATTTTTTCCTTTCCTTTTCTCAGAACTGTTCGAACCTGCTCTGGACTGAAAACCCAGAAGAGCACCAGGAGCTCACACCTGTGGCCCACCAGGGCCCAGGATGGCATTTTCTAGCATCAGAGGGACTGATGAGGGACTGGGCGAGCTGAGCTACAACCCATGGCAAGGACTTTCTGAATTTGCCATCTCTTCAAGCAGAGAGAGGTTTTATTGTTTCATATTATTCATTTTGTAAAGCCTGAGGATACTTTGCTTGTTAAATAAATAGATTTTTCCACTTTTCTCTAAGGAAATTTTTTCCAGGACCACTTGGGGAGGGGCCACTTGAATTTGCTTTCTAGAGGGCCCCCATTCAGAGGTTTTCTCCCAAATTTGCCCTAAACCAGGACAACTGTGCAATCCTACAGGAAAACCACCACTGAGTCCCCAGGCTGCCATTACAGCCAGCAGAAAAGGGAGGATTGTGCTGAGAGTGGGGTCCAAATCACAAACCCCAGCCAAGCCATGCACAGCTCTTTTGGTCCCAGCAGACAGGGGAGTGCCCAAATTTCCATGCAATACAGTTTGTTGAACATCCAAACCATTTGGGGCTGTCCAGGGCTTGCCTCCCCATGCCCATAACACACCACCTACAGCACAGCCCTCAGTCCTCCCCAGGCACAAAGGGTTCAGGTGTTGCAGGCTGACACATCCCAAAGTCAGAGAAAACTGAGGGGAGCACAGGGCACTGATTTATTCCCCTGATTTCTCAGACTCCCAACCCAGCCATGTTCCCTCAGCCCCCTGCTGTTCACCTCTGAAGCCTCATGCCTCCATCTCCACCAGGCTGGAGACCACCCTCACTCCCCTCCTGCAGGAAAAGGCATTTGGGGTAATTCAGCATGGCAGGCAGGAGCAAGAGCACCCTGCCCACAGCTGGCCAGAGGCTCCTTCCCACCAGGGAGGAACTGCAGGCACAGGGAGCTGCTCCACAAGTCCCCCTCTCCCCTCAAGCTCCAGCTCCCCACCCGCCTCTGCTTAATTAGAGGCCAGCTTTGAACTGCCTGTGTATAACCAGACCAAATCTTCAAACTGAATACGTTTAATGGGCCTGATCTCCATAATGGCTGTGTCTGAGGCCCTGGATTTCAAAGCAGCTCCACTTAACGGGACTTTGTCTGGAAGCTGCAACCACATAATAGGGCCTGGTTTTAAACCAGGAGTGTTTAATAGGATCTGATGTTTAAAGTGCACGTAACTAATTGGACCTAATCTTCACAATCCTCCTTTCCTCCCCCTCTCCTGATGTTTTTCCTCCTCCTTTGCTGCTCTCCCTGCCTCCAGCACAGAGATCCTCCCCCCTTGCCATGGCAGATCCCAACTCTTCTGAGAGCCCTGCCAGGATCATGAGCTGATCTCACAAGGATCATGCCAAAGTCTCCCAGAGCTCTCCAGGGTTACCCAGACAAGCTCTTAATTCCTGCTGCAGTTCCTCTGCTCTCACCATCTCTTCCTTCAGGAGTTCACCCAGGCCTGACTGGTCACAGGCACAAGCCTGGCACAAAAGGCTTGTTTTAACAGGAAGGTGAATAGTGGCCAAAAAAAGCCCAAACACCTGATTTGGGGAATGGAAAACACATGGGAAGTTTCTGTCCCTCTCTGCAACAATCACCAGCCTCAGACTGTTTTATTTCAGTATTGCTCTCTCTGGTGCTGTGGTGAAAGTTGCATTCTTTGGAAGAAGAGTCCTCTCCAGGAGCAGCCAAAATCCTCTGGCTTTGAGAATTGTCATTGTCTGAAACAACAAATTCCTTTGCTTCATCATTTATGAAATTGAAAAAAAAAAAGTATATTAAAGGTTTTCCTATCATCCCTTCTTCACAAATTTCAGGCATGAGGAGTCAGCATTTCTTCTAAGCAAAGAAGGTACAAAACACACACACAGTGTCTCCAGAGCAGCTCTGATCTGTCCCCTGCCCATCTACATCCGAGTCCCAGATGTGCCCACCTTGAAGGACAGCAAACCTGTGCCTCAGTTTCCCCTGCCCTCACTCCCTGCAGTGCTGTGAGAGAACAGGAGCAGGAGGAGTTTGTACTTCATGGCCCATTACTGCAGGACCTTTCAGCAATGCTCCTCACACCCAAGAGAAAAATATTCTTGACCCCAACTGACCAAGAGAAATTAAAGCAGAGAGAAAGCAGGGGTTGTGCTCAGCAGAGAAGCTGGGGCTGCCCCATCCCTGTAAATGTTCAAGGTCAGGCTGGATGGGGCCCTGACCAACCTGGGCTAAGAAAAGGGTCCCTGCCCACAGCAGTGGGGCTGGAACAAGGGGATCTTTAAGGCCCCTTCCAACCCAAGCCATTCTATGCTTGGAAGGGCCAGGAAGGATGGAGTGTGCAGATCCTGAGAGCAATGACATCTCACATCTCCAGACCATCAAGTGATTGATGACCCCTTCCCTAGGAACACTCTCCTACCTCCCTGTGCCAGCTCCAGCAGCTCCCCAGCCCAGCTGGGGCCGTGCCATGGGGTTACACACCCACATCTGCCCACATCTGCCCTGTGCTGCAGCTCCACCCTCGCTCACCACTGCCATAAATGCCCGTGGAATCAATCCACCCTCTCTTATTTGCCACTGAATCCAGCTCTGGCACTGCCCCGAGATTTATGCTCCACACAAGCAGTGACAGACAGCAGGGTTGGGAGGTTAAGGAAGCAATATTTCCAGAATTTGCATAAAACAAGGGCATTTCATAATTTAGCTGATGCAGATTTGGATAAGATGAAATTGTTGGCCATTTTATAATTAGATGGCTAATCACAAAATAACCTTTGCGAGTCATCAAAAACCATTATTATACAAATGAATTCCTGCTTGGTACTAAACTTACTTTACCCTCGTCCTTGAGGACCAGAGACAGTAAAAGACAACCTTTTTTTTTAGTAGAATTCTTTCTGCAGCCAGCCCCATGGTTTTACTATGTTTTATGGATCACAAATGCTTAATCAATAATGCAGGGCTTTCAGGAATGATGTTCTTTCTCGTGTCTCTCTGTCTGGAATTGTTTGGCCGGCTGCTCAAAAATCTTTTGACTGGATTCATTGTTCTGGAGATACCCTTCCCTGCATCTCAGGGCAGATTCATCAGCTGAGCTGGAAGGAGTGGGAAGTTTCTTGGGGTAAAAAGAGACGTCATGGCAAGCAGGTAGAATCATTGCTCTGGGTTTGCTGGTCGACTTGTCAGGTTAATGAATGGCTCTAGAAAGCCATTAAGTATGCAGCTGTTGGAAGATCCCTTCTTCAGCAGCTAAAAACAAAGCTGGAGCACCTCTTCCCACGTGCCAGTGCTGCTTGTCTCAAAACAAGGATAAGAAAGGCAATTGCTGCCCCTCGTGCATCTCAGTGCCTGGGTGTGGAGATGATGTTCCCCAGCAAAGCAAGTTTGCCTCCCCAGGGGTTTCCCTGACTTAATTTGTGTCCACTTATAGAGGGATGGATGTGTTGCCCCGTTAGAGTTCAAGAGGGGGGTCCAGCACCCCCAGCACAGACCCCCACGCTCATCTCCCCCATATCACATTGTTTCTGTGCCCTGTAGGCTGCTGGGACACCTGCACTAAGCATCACACAAAACAACCCTGCACCAGCACTGGGGACCAGCCCTGACCCAAAACCCAAAACTCACACCAAGCTTCAGCAGCACCCTGGGCTCCTGCCAGCACCTCCAGCCCAGCACCAACAGCTTCCACAGCTCAGATTTTGCTCCAGGATCAAAGCTTGAGGGAAAGAGGCACTCAGAACAGGTGCAACCGTCTGGAAATGGGAAAAATTATGAGAAAATGGCTGGACTTTTTAAACCTGGAGTCAAAACAACAGCCATGGTCTGCAGGGCAGCCCCTGCCCAGAAAAGGTGGTGAGAAGCTTCCCAAGGAACAGACTCTGTGAAATAAAGCCACCTCATTCCAGTCCTCCCTGTTTAACTTTCCACCCCCATTTTAAGAGGAATTCACTGTTGTAGCTCACCCTAATTTGTGTGCAGCGTGGAGCAGGTACTGACCATGTTTGACTTGGCCACCTGAGTAAATGCTGGACCTGCTCAGGCCCCGTGCACAGGCAGGAGGGAGAGCAGGGTCTGTCAGGGTCTGGCCCATTACACAGATCCCCTGAGGCTGCGTTTCTCCTGATGATCTCAAAGCACTTTGGCCAAGAGCCATTAACCCAAAGCCCCCCACACCTCCACGTGCAGGTGGGGCTGAGCAGATCCTCAGCTCACAGCAGGTGCAGCAGGGAGGAGTCACTCAGGGGCACCAGAGGCTGCAGCTCCCTGGCCACCCCCTTGTCCCCACTAGGTCACACCCCATCACTGTCCCCCGAGCAGATGGATCATCCCAAACATACCAATACACACCTTTAGGATGGATCATCCCAAACATACCAATACACACCTTTAGACACCGTTTCAGTATAAACTAAACCAAGAGCTTACCCCCCAGCTGTGCTGCAGCCACTGGGATGAACCCAGGGAGAAGCAGGACACTCAAGGACCACCAGGTCAGGGAGCCTGCAGAAGTGGGGGCCCTCAGCCTTCCACCCATGCAGCACAGAGTAGCTGCAGGGCACTGAGTGTCTCATCAGCTGTGCAAACAGAGCATTTCAAGGTCCATCACACAAGCCCCTTCTCACTGCAGTACACTTATATTTTAATTAGCAGCTTCTGGGCTGATTACCCCGTTGTTACCCTGCGCTGTGCAGGGCTGGCGGGCTCCCAGCAGGCAGGGGGGCTCCGGGAGGGCAGGCAGGGAGCCCACACTCAGTGCCTGGCACTCCTCACAGGGTGCTGCTAAATGCACCCCTCATCACGCATTGCCCCGGGGCTGCTTCCTTGGGGGTGGAGGAAAATCAGGAGGAGCCTCTGTCAGTCTATTGAGACCTGAGATGTCCCCAGCTCCTCAGCTGTAAGTCACTCCTGCAGCACATAAGGGAGGCAATTCATAAAATACCGTGGGCCTTTGGGGGCTGGGCCATCTCACCCCAAAGCCATCAGTTACCCGATAACACTAAAGCCTTATTTTTATCCTAAATATGGGATTGAATAAACTAGGGCAGGTGCTGGAGGAAGAGGATTAAGTCCATAAACTTTTTTTTTTTTAAAGACAAAAACCCCTACTTTAATATGTGGGTCATACATCATTTACTGCCACACACCTGCCTACATCTGCACGCTGCAGCTCAGACATGCACATGATCCTCCTCTAAACCTGGTGCTAATCCTAAAATCCTAAAAACTGTTGACCCATCATTATTAATTAGCTTGCTTACCAAAGCACACAAGAAAGATGATCATGTTATTAATTTCTGTGCTACCTGCTGTGGTGCCATCTTGGGCAGGGGGAGCCTGACAGGAAGGATTTCCCTCCCACACCCCCCACCAGCACCCCAGGAATCAGCTGCACCCCCAGAGCAGAATTCCAGCTTGGAATCCACAGTGCAGGATAGTGTGCCACCACAGCAAGCGTGTAATAAACACAATTATAGAAGAAACTTATGATTATTCAGAAGAGCATGTGGGCAGCAGCAAGCAATACATGATGTCAAAGCATTTCAGTGACTGCAGCAGAGCTTTCCAGATCTCCCAGATCCATATTTTATGAGAAGAGCAGACAGAAACATCAGCAAAGGGTCTAACAGAGCTCTCTCTTTAACCTCAGTACTGCCACCAAAAGCTCAGCATAATCAGGGTTTGCTGACACCTCCTGCCACGAACGTGTCTGGGTGTCACAGAGCTGATGGCACCCAGCTGTTTGCTCCAGAAATTTACTTCCTCCTGAGAAAAGGACACCCTGGTGTCTTCCCCCTTGGCTTTGCCTCTCCCACCACCCAACACAGACAGCCCAGCGTGGCACAGGATGACCCCTGGCAGCAGCAGATGGGAGGACACTCAGCTCATCTGGGAGAACACCAGGCTCTGTCACACAGCCCCAGCCTTGGCTGGGAGCCCACCTGGGCACGCTGGATCACTTTTTGGCCCGTGGCCTGAGCTGCTTACAAGCCCAGGCAGGCTGGTGTTGTGTGGGATTCACATTATTTATGGCTTGGGCGATGGGAAGCGTACAGACACACACACTGCAGCACCACGGGCTGATGTGAATGCCTGGGGCATGTTTCCTAACAGAGCTATTATGGATTTAAATGATACCATTTTCCAAGCACTTGCAGCAAGATGTTTTCAAAAGCCCCATGTGCTAAGCCTTAGCTGAATAGCTGAGTGATCTCTTGCAGAGATGGGGACCCAGAAAGGAGGAATTTAGTTGATTCCTTATCAGCAATACCTAAAACAGTTTTTTGGGTTTTTTTTCCCCTAGGAGGAAGACTTATCCTTAGAAACAGCAGCTTTGCCTTCCTGTCCAATGGAGATCTGAAGCTCTTGGTCCTTACTGCATCATCCCACTGTGCTCTCACCAGCTTCCCACCCTGACCTGGCTCCTTCTCCACCTCCCAAAGTCCAGCTGATGTCCTGGAATCGTCCCTCGCCCAGTGCTGTGGACACAGGGGCAGGAGAGGAGAAAAGCCAGGCCAGAGTCAGCTGGGCACCAGTAAAACCCCCAACTGGAATCTTAAAGAAAAAATATGAGGGAGGTAGGGAAGGTTTTGCCTTTCGATGTGTCTTGTCCTGATAACAGAGGAGACTCAGCAGGTCTCCAGCCAGCCAGAGAATGCTCAAAACACCCACAACAGACACAGCATGGCCTTTTATCAAGCTGAAAAAATGCTCACCTCCCTTCACTTTATCTTAATAGACACCTCTCGAGGTCACTTACCCAGAGAAGGCAACAGGAGGAACTCTTGTTATGTTGTGCTTCAGAGTGGCTTTTCTAACACAAATACCACACGTGAATCCCCTGCCTGACCCAAAACCAGGGCCAGCTGTGTGGGGACAGCTGACAGAGAGCACCCAGAGAGAATCTCCCAGGCATTTGCAGCTCAACAAGCTCTCCTCCCTCGGGTCAGCCTCTGCCTGGGCACAGGGAGCCAGCACCACACCAGGTCAGGCCTTTCTCCTCGGAGTTTCACAGCTGTGGATGCACAAGTGTGGGTCTGGCTGGGCTGGATCCGGGAAAGATCTCTAACCCCAGCCTGCAGGAAAGTGCTTTGTAAGAATATTGTGGATGTGATGGGAGGATACAAGAGCCATTAACACCAGCCTGGACGGAGGCTGAGGGTTGGGAGTGATCAGCCCCAGGTCTTTGGCCAGGAGGTGGGAGGCAACAGAGGGCCTTTCCTTTTACACCGGCATCAAAAGCAGCACAAGCTGTGCCTGAAGGCAGCAAGGGATTGATTACAGCTCCTCCTCCTCCTCCCTCTCCCCTTTCATTCCCCAGGAGCTGGAGTTTCCTGCCAGTGCCACAGCTCTGAGACCACTCCCAGCAGAGCTCACCTGTTGCTTTTCCCCGGGGAGGAAGCAGCACAAACGTTTTTCACCAGGAGCTGGCAGGTTTTCCAGCCTGCTGTGTTTCCCTGCCTTTGGGCTGTGCTCCTATCTCCCCACTCCTGAGGTGGATAGAGCAGCTCCTCCCTAGGGCACCCAGCACGGTGGGAAGAGCTCTTGATTTCATGGACAAGTATTTATAAGAAGCTCATGCTGGAGCCTGTGTTTCACCTCCCTGTTTTATTTTTAATCTTCGTTTCATAGAGCTCAGACAATTCTTTCAAGGTTCCCATGAACGATCTTTATCCCTTCTGCAGCTCATTCCAATTCTGTGAATAAAATCCCTGGGTGGCCCTGAAAGGAGAAGAGAAAAAGGATGACATTTGAAGTGAAGTAAGAAACTGAAAAGAGAACATATTTTTAAAGAAATCTCACAATTCTAACACCAGCAACCATAAACAAGCGTGTTTGGCATCTGCAGATCCCAAAGCCCCGTGCAGGGAGAGGTAAAAAAGAGATGAAGGGGGGGCTTATCTGCAGTTCACAGGCAGAGGGACTGGGGTTCTAAGGAGGGCAACTCTGAGCTGCACACATTTTGTCTCTCACAGGGCAGGGGAATGACCTTGAGGTCATCCTGAGCACATCAGTGATGGCACAAGCGTGAGAGCACATGAAAGCTGCCAGAAGCAGAGATCCTGAACTGCCCTGTCCCAGTGAGCCTCTGAGCCCCATTTTTAACTCTCTTCTCCAGGCAGGGAGGGACCCTTTCCACAGGCAATTTTGGGGCATTTCTCTTCTTCTTGATCCACTCCTTCCTCTAGCAGGAAAGCTCATCTCACCACTGCCGAGGGTCCTTGCACCTACCTGCATCCTCATCACGCCCTCCCCTCTCTTCACCAGTTTCCATCCTCCTGGGGCCTCATGGATCAACCAGAGCCTCAGCCCCCGTCAGAGCCATGTGGCTCAAAGGATGATGTTTGCACTTATTGTCCAAGAGGGTCTGAAATTCGTGTCACTCCCCGTTTTGGCACCCGACAGGAGGGTGTTTGCCCTCCCCTGGGTGATGCTGCGGCGATCCCTGCTCCACTCCTGCCTTCCCCACGCTCCGCCAGGGAAAAGCAGCTGCGAGGAGGGAAAGGATGCGCTGCTTGGGGCTCAGCCAGCTGCTCCACGGCGTGGCAACACTCCCCCTTAGCGGCAGGAGCGGAGAATAATCCTTCAAACCAGAAATAAACTCGAAATAAGGGACAGAATCATCTCCTGGCTAAACGCGGGTCTGCCGTGTAGAGCTGGGTGTTAATCCAGCTGCATTTCCACGGCGTGGGACCTGGAAAAAAAGATGCCTGACATCCGCAGAGGGGGAAAAGATGTCCTTCCTTGCAATGGAGGGATGCTGGGTGCGGCCCTGAAGGCAGAGCAGGGTGGGTTTGGTTTTTAGGAGGGCGGGCAGTGTCCTCACACATCCCCTGGGGATCACGGGCAGGACAGCAGCCGTGGCAGGGAGGGCTCCAGAGAGCTGCAGCTGCACGGATGATTAGGCAGAAATTAATCTGTAAAGAAAACTTAGCAACAGTTAGAGCAAATATTGATTTTGTGTTTGTCTGCTTCTGCAGGGCCTGAGAAATGGCAGATTTAGACATTAACTGGGCTGTTTTGGCTTAATTCAAACCTCGATTTACACTGACCCTGGGAATAGACCAGTACATCAGCAAAATTGAATCTAAAGTTTTTGGTTTTTTTTTTCCTCTTATCTGGTCCTTTTCTGCAGCTCTGACAGCAATTTTGGCACCTGTTACCTCCTGTACAATTACAGATAACTCACTTTATTTTCACAGCCAGGCACTGGGCTCTCCTTTCCCCAGTGGACTGAATTAAGCACTTTCAGCAGCCCAGTGCCCCTGGCTGAACTCAGAACTGGGCACTGCACATTGGCACCAAAACCCCAAAAAAACCACCCCAAATCCCATCTTTAAAGACACCACTGTTGTACAAGGCATCCCAGTCCCTGAGCTAGCTGCCTTGCTCGAAGTCAAAGCTTTGAGTGAGCTTTCCAAAACTGAACAAATTTTGAAACAGTTCTAAGGGGGATTGGTAATGGAACATCTATTTATTTTCCTACAGCATCTATTTAGCATCTTGGGAAAACAAAACCAAACATAGTGCATTTACAAACACAAACCTGCTATAAAGTATTAGATTTGCCTTTCACAAGCAATTAGGTCACCAGGTCACACAGAACCCAGGTNAGCTCTTGATTTCATGGACAAGTATTTATAAGAAGCTCATGCTGGAGCCTGTGTTTCACCTCCCTGTTTTATTTTTAATCTTCGTTTCATAGAGCTCAGACAATTCTTTCAAGGTTCCCATGAACGATCTTTATCCCTTCTGCAGCTCATTCCAATTCTGTGAATAAAATCCCTGGGTGGCCCTGAAAGGAGAAGAGAAAAAGGATGACATTTGAAGTGAAGTAAGAAACTGAAAAGAGAACATATTTTTAAAGAAATCTCACAATTCTAACACCAGCAACCATAAACAAGCGTGTTTGGCATCTGCAGATCCCAAAGCCCCGTGCAGGGAGAGGTAAAAAAGAGATGAAGGGGGGGCTTATCTGCAGTTCACAGGCAGAGGGACTGGGGTTCTAAGGAGGGCAACTCTGAGCTGCACACATTTTGTCTCTCACAGGGCAGGGGAATGACCTTGAGGTCATCCTGAGCACATCAGTGATGGCACAAGCGTGAGAGCACATGAAAGCTGCCAGAAGCAGAGATCCTGAACTGCCCTGTCCCAGTGAGCCTCTGAGCCCCATTTTTAACTCTCTTCTCCAGGCAGGGAGGGACCCTTTCCACAGGCAATTTTGGGGCATTTCTCTTCTTCTTGATCCACTCCTTCCTCTAGCAGGAAAGCTCATCTCACCACTGCCGAGGGTCCTTGCACCTACCTGCATCCTCATCACGCCCTCCCCACTCTTCACCAGTTTCCATCCTCCTGGGGCCTCATGGATCAACCAGAGCCTCAGCCCCCGTCAGAGCCATGTGGCTCAAAGGATGATGCTTGCACTTATTGTCCAAGAGGGTCTGAAATTCGTGTCACTCCCCGTTTTGGCACCCGACAGGAGGGTGTTTGCTCTCCCCTGGGTGACGCTGCGGCGATCGCTGCTCCACTCCTGCCTTCCCCACGCTCCGCCAGGGAAAAGCAGCTGCGAGGAGGGAAAGGATGCGCTGCTTGGGGCTCAGCCAGCTGCTCCACGGCGTGGCAACACTCCCCCTTAGCGGCAGGAGCGGAGAATAATCCTTCAAACCAGAAATAAACTCGAAATAAGGGACAGAATCATCTCCTGGCTAAACGCGGGTCTGCCGTGTAGAGCTGGGTGTTAATCCAGCTGCATTTCCACGGCGTGGGACCTGGAAAAAAAGATGCCTGACATCCGGAGAGGGGGAAAAGATGTCCTTCCTTGCAATGGAGGGATGCTGGGTGCGGCCCTGAAGGCAGAGCAGGGTGGGTTTGGTTTTTAGGAGGGCGGGCAGTGTCCTCACACATCCCCTGGGGATCACGGGCAGGCCAGGAGCCATGGCAGGGAGGGCTCCAGAGAGCTGCAGCTGCACGGATGATTAGGCAGAAATTAATCTGTAAAGAAAACTTAGCAACAGTTAGAGCAAATATTGATTTTGTGTTTGTCTGCTTCTGCAGGGCCTGAGAAATGGCAGATTTAGACATTAACTGGGCTGTTTTGGCTTAATTCAAACCTCGATTTACACTGACCCTGGGAATAGACCAGTACATCAGCAAAATTGAATCTAAAGTTTTTGGTTTTTTTTTTCCTCTTATCTGGTCCTTTTCTGCAGCTCTGACAGCAATTTTGGCACCTGTTACCTCCTGTACAATTACAGATAACTCACTTTATTTTCACAGCCAGGCACTGGGCTCTCCTTTCCCCAGTGGACTGAATTAAGCACTTTCAGCAGCCCAGTGCCCCTGGCTGAACTCAGAACTGGGCACTGCACATTGGCACCAAAACCCCAAAAAAACCACCCCAAATCCCATCTTTAAAGACACCACTGTTGTACAAGGCATCCCAGTCCCTGAGCTAGCTGCCTTGCTCGAAGTCAAAGCTTTGAGTGAGCTTTCCAAAACAGAACAAATTTTGAAACAGTTCTAAGGGGGATTGGTAATGGAACATCTATTTATTTTCCTACAGCATCTATTTAGCATCTTGGGAAAACAAAACCAAACATAGTGCATTTACAAACACAAACCTGCTATAAAGTATTAGATTTGCCTTTCACAAGCAATTAGGTCACCAGGTCACACAGAACCCAGGTGATGATTCTGGCCACTGCCAGACATCCTTGTATGGCCAGAGGCTGCCCATGGCCAGGGGAGGTGACCCTGTGCTTGTCCCTTGGGTAATTTTGCTGAGTCTTCTCACAGCAGGGGTTTTAACTCCCTGAAATTTCTGATTCCTAACATCTTCCCAGTAGAAATATCTATTTCCTCACCCTGGACTCTTTGGTTTCCACAGCCAAACGTTTTCCCCTGACCTAGTAGCATATTTTAGTATTTGATTATTCTGTTCAGGCAGAAATGAAGAACTGCTGTTTTCTCACTCCAGAAACAGGGCCAGGCAGGATTTTAAGTTTCCAAAGCACAGTTATTTTCCCATCCAGCTGCAGCCAGCTCTAAGCACAAGTGGTCTCCATCTCTTGCAAAACCCAGGAGCTGCTCAGCTAATCCTCAGCATGTGTCTGGCCCAGCTAAAATCATCTTTTTAATTTCCCAAATCTCTAAACCCACTGGTTAGAGCGTCAAAAAAAGCACATGGGAAATTTTACAAGGTTATTACTGAGCAAGTACTCAATAAAAAAACATAAGCAAAGGCAGGAGAGGAAGGACTTTGCTGCTGTCAGTAATGCCCAGGATCAAAGCATTTTTTGGCAGAGCAGAAACCCTGGACTCCCCACCCTAATATCAGCATCCCCTTGCACTCATCACAGGATCCTTTCCTGCCCTGGGCAGTGATAAAGGCCATGCAACATCACTGAGGTATAACCAATTAATATTGACCTACTAACGATCCTGTAAGGGAGAAGTTCCTCTACCCTGTGCCATCATACCTGTTACTAAGGAACCATCAAAGGTCAGCAGGGCAAGGCTGGGTTGCAGCAGGAATTGCAGCCAGGCCAGCAGCATCTCCTGCCACAGCTGCCAACACCTGGAGAACTCCAAGGCCCTGGAACACAAACCATGGATCCCATGCCCACAAAACCCTTCTTTGCCAGGGCTGGTCTTCTACCCTGTTCCCTAGCTGAGCCTCATCATTTGTCTTTTTCTTGTATTTCTTTCAGATGCAAGAAATGCCCAAAATATCAGGAATTTCTCTGTTCACCACTTGCATTCGTCCACAGTCAGATGTCTCTCCCCATGGGTGTGGAACCAGAGAGTCCCCAGTGAGCAACCTGCTGTTTGCACAGGCTTTAGCAGAGTTAGCTGTGAAAACGAGATAAAAAGCTGTGAAATCCCTCCCAGCAGCAGGAAGGAGCCCAGCAGCTGAGAGCCCTTGGAGGGACACACAGCAGCTCCCACACTGCTGACCTTGGAGCTGTGTGAGCTCAATGCTCCTCAGCCCCACCAGGCTCCATCCAAAGCATACTTGCCAATAAAAAAACATGGATGTCCTTTTTTAATCTCCTTACTCCGTTATTTTTACTCTTCCCAGCTTCTTTAAGGCTTGTCCCAGCTGGAAACAACGTCCTGTTAGCAGTCAGGGCACTGCCACAACCCAGGAGCTCCAGCTATGAGATTGCCTTCCCACTCCTGGTAAAAATCAGTCCTTCTTCCACGTCTGGACTCAACCAGGGAGCCATCTGATCTGTTGTGGAATGCAGACTACCAAAAGACAAAAATCCAGCAGCAACGTGGGGTTTGTACAACAAGCTGGGCCACGGGAGGGGATTCCTCCCACACGCAGCCAATGCTCCCAGAACACTTTCATCCTGCTCTTTCATTTAAAGCTAAATTAAACATCCAGGTTTCCCTTAGTGCATGAAGGTTGTGCTGCTCTGAGTCACTGCAGAGGCTTCAAAGGGCCAGCAGCCAGGGACAGGGAGCCTCACACTGAGAGGGGTCTCCAGCTCCAGCCCAGTAACTCCACAGCCAGCATCAAGTTCAACCTCTGTGAGATTTTACTGGAAAGAAAGCAGAGCATCCAAACTCACAGGAAAAACAAAGCAAGTGCAACCTTTTATACCTCACCTGTAGAGCAATGTCTATTCCTAGGCCCCTGGACAACCAAGCTAGGCTGGCAACCTCCACACTAGAAGCAGCTCCCTTTTCCAATTAAAAGCCAGTTCTCCTTTTTACCCACCAGCTATCCTAGACCTTGGTATTTTTCTGCCCCTCGATCTTTCTCCATAAATGTTCTGCAATGCAGGACAGGCTGCACTGCCTGGATTAACAGCCTCAGAGAAGCAGTTAATATTCTGTCTCACCCTCCTTTAATTTGGGGGCAGCTCTCAAACAGCAGGGCCATGCTCACACCGATTTATGCTCCAGCAGACCCTGCCTGCTCAGAGCTCCCAGTTTGTGTCAGCTCCAGGAAAGAATTGCAATTCCAGGCTTGGGTTTGTACAGTCACCCAGAACAGGAACAGCAGAGCCCACCAAAGCCCGAGCAGAGAGGGATGGGTTTATGACAATTTCTCTTAAAGTAACACCAGAATGGGAGTAGCTAAAGCCAGGCTTTCAGACAAGTGGTCCCAGCTGTCTTTCCAAAGCAAACACTGCAACACTGAGGAACAGAAATAAAAATTACTTCATGGATTTGCTCTGGCTCTGAGCTTGTAAAAATGAAAAATGAGCTGGGTTTCTAAACCTCCCTCATTTCCCAGGATCCAAGGTTTTATTAACAAGTTTGTCAGTAAGGATTTTTTGACTCTATTTCCAGCATAAGCCACAACCTGGAATGAGATTTGTACAGCCCAGCTCTGGTTTTCCACCCTGGGGTGAACACATCTTTGCTGTGTGCACACCCCCAGCCAGAGGCAGATCTGCCAGGATGGCTTTGGCCAAGGAAAGCACATCCCAGCTCACCCAAAAAGCTCTTCCTCTTCTGCCGAGCTGCTCTTCAGCTTTTCCAACACCTTTCCAATTGCAAAGTTAATATGTTGCTAAGATTACCACATTCCATCCTTGGCTACCTCAAACCAGGGCAGTGCTACTGTTCCCACACTGGAATTGCTACATGGGTGCAACTTTAGCCTCCAGGAAGGGCAACAAAAAGGCTCTGCTACATCAGACCCTCCTGCTGCTCTTCCTCCAGCCCCCATCCATCCCTGCAGCTCTGCAGGGACCCCAACCACCCCAACTCAAACACACTGTGGCACCTGCCCATAAAGTAGCCAAAACTCCTGAACAGCTGATGAAACTGAGTGTGTAGGGGCCACATCCCTTCTCCTCCGTGCTGAGAAACCAACAGGAATTCAACAACTTGCCAGGAGAGCAAAGAGCCCACACAAAAACCAGCTCTTTGCTGCCTTCCCCAAGTGCTGTAAGGCAGAGGCAGAGCCCAAGGGATGTGAGCACCATCATTTATTGGAAGAGTTGTGGGAGAGATCCCTGCTGGAGCCATGGCAGGACAAAGCAGCCCCACAGGGAGCAAGGGGCTCCAGGCACAGGTCACCCCACAGCACCACGCCCTCCCTCCTCCAGCCCAGGGACACTCCATTCCCTGGGGAAAGCCAGGAGGGAGACTCAAGGCATGCAGGAACCTTCACAAAGCCATTCCTGAGGTACCAGAGCAGCAGCAGGAATCCAGGGATGCTGTGAGGCCAGTCTCCAGCACGTGCTGCTCCAAGGTGGAACACGGCTGCTGCTTCCACTTTTTCCAGAACTCTGCAGAGAGAGGTCTTGCAGGGAGAGGTCTGGCTGTCAGCTCTTCAAGCCTCCCTCATCTGCCTTTCCATAATGATCCCAAAGCTTGCATTCCACACACTAGCCAGCAGTTAGCCCAATTTATTACAATGTAGATCTACCTGGGAACTGAAGGGAAAAAAAATCCACTCCCATATACTAAAGCCTGGTAGAAGATATTTTTTCCTGTGGTTGCCCCTCCACTCATTAAAAAAGTTTAAAAAATAAAATTAGAAAGCAGAACAATCCTTCATGATAAGATTAAGGTCCTTGATGTGTGACTCTGTTTCAACGTGCCCAAAAACTGTCGAGCTTTCTCCTGCATGAAGAGTTGGTCTTGGGTTCCACCACAGGCCACTGCTTTCCAAGCCCTGGTCATCTGCAGCAGGAAAAGAAAGGATGTGTGAAACACAGCCAAGGGAGAGGACAAACATCTCCTCGACATCCTGTTCTAAAAGACTGCAGAAATCAACAAAACCAACACAGGAAATAAAACTTCAGAACCCATCTTGCAACCAGGAGGAACTTGCCCACCACCAGTTACTCCTGACAGCTGAGGTGATAATTTCTGGGGTTTAGGTTCAGAAGTTTCTCAGGTGAGTGCTCCATTTCAAGACAATCCACGTGCTCTTTCAGGGCTTTCCCTTACTTGCCTCAAGACAGAAACCCCAAAGCACAAACCTATTAAAACTCACTGCCCTGAAGAGATTCTAGAACAATAGAAAGGATTCAAGCACAGCTTTGGAGTTTATTGCCAACCAGCTCAATTCCTACTGGGACCTGCTGGGCCCCAGATCTGTTTTGATTAAATGCCATCCTTAACAGCAGTCTGGTGCCTTCAGTTTCAACAGGGTCCCACAGCACAAAGGAGGAGCCAAAACCCAGGTGTGCTCCAGTCTCTGCATACAGAAAGGGCACCCGTGAGGTGTTTCTGCACTCCAGGAAAGCCCCTGAGAACCCTCTGGTCAATGCAGCCAGGATACAGGCAGTGCCCTGAACTGGAAATATCTGTTCACATGCACTGCAGGGAACCAGGGCTCTGGTGATGGCCACAGCAGGAACATCCCATGCAGCCACAGAGTGGCTTTAGGCCCACTGAGGCTCAATCCAGAGCTGAATGAGCTTCCTTGATAAAGAACTGCCTGCCAGCAGCACCAGAGCAGCACAATAAATCCCCAGAGCCCAGCAGCAGCACAGACAGCCCTGCTGGCTGTGGGCAATGGGATTGCACTGCACACCTGTACTCTGTCACCACACCAGCTGCCTCCCTGTCACCCACAAGTCACTCCCAAAGTTTATTTATACAGAGCTCTTAGCTCTGGGAGCAATACGACCCTGGCAAGGACAGCAGGAGAAATGGAAGTGTTTAAGAAGGGTTTATTTTGGGAAGGGGAAGGAATTACTCTGGCTGAGGGGAATTTATTTGGCAGGAGAAAGAGGTTTCACAAGACAGCTCTAATGCAGTGACAGATCCCCCCTCACAGCAGTTTTCTGAGGACAACACTGCATCTTCCTGGGATGGGCAAACACCATCACAGGAGCCCCCAGTTGCAGAGTAAACTCCCAACAAGGACAGCACATGTTTCCATCCCCACTGAAGCTACCAGAGACCTCAAGTGACTCTACCCAAGCAAACACCAACAAAATTATGGTGCAAATCCCCATGTCTAAGCTACACTGGCCACCAAATAAGGGATACCCCTCCATGAATGCATCCTGCCTGTGAGTGGTGAAGATTGTAGAGAGATCTCTTTATGCCCCAGAGGGCATTTGTAGGCTGCTGTGACTCCTGCACAACCCATTTCCAACTGTGCAGAGCTGAGGAACAGCACCAACCTCAACACAAGGTGCCACAGTGCCAGCTGGAGCTCTGTACTGCCAGAGGGTCAGGATAAAGCAGGATAAAGCCAGCTTATGCTGCCTAAGGCACAGAGCCTTCCCCACAACTCAGAAACACCCTAAGAAACACAGGGCTGGGAAATCCCTTCTGTGTAACCTTTATACAGCACTTCAGAGTCGCTCAGCCCTGAAAAGCAAAAAAAGATGAGCTTGCTGCTGTCCACTCAAGGAGTGTCCACTGGAAAAAGGAAGGTTTGCTTTACTGCCAGAGCAGAAGGGTGAAAATTTCCATGAGGAAATCCAGGGCCAAGCATGCTGAGCAGGCCACAGCTGTGGCTTTGAGAACCATAAAATGACACCTCTGGCTCAGCATCTGCCAGCCTTGGTGTAAAGACAACCCTGACAGTGCAGGGATGCCTGTGCAGCAGTTCAGAGCTCCATCCCTCACTCCTCAAGGGACAAGGGCTGCACTGGCAGATGAACTCCTGCCTGGGAGAGCAGTGGCTGCTGCAGGGCTTACCGGTGCTGGTGGCCTGAAATGGCTTGGCATTTTCCTGTAGGACATTTTCTCTGGCTGCACTTGCACGAAGGCTCTGTTGAGCAAACCACTGTCATTCTTCCTGCTCGAGGAGGAGAGGTTCAGGGACCTTGACAGGAAATTCACAGGCTGCACCAGGTGAAAAAGTGTAAGGAAAGAAGAAATCCAGCCCTTAACCCACATTCACAAGGACTGTTCAAAGGCAGCTCCAGGCTGCTACTGCTGCTTTGCAGTTTTTTCAGAGCAGAGCCAGCTCTGAGCACACAACCCCTCACCTGGGCTCTTTTGAAACACACAGTCTTGGGGAGGGCAGGCAGGTTTTGTGTCATATCTTCATCCACAATGTCCAGGGCCAGAGACTTCCGGACCTTCTTGATGGGACTCCTGCGCAACTGGGGGACGCAGGAACACCAGTGTCAGCATGAACACACCCAGGGAAGGGCCGTGCTGAGGCTCCAGGGGCACACCAAGGCCACATCTCCCCAGTTATGCATGGCACCAGCACCTCAGGAAGAAGATGTACGCAGCCTCCCCCTCCACAGGGCACAGCAGCTTCCAGTGCCCCCCTCCTTGCACCTTGAGCCACCAGTTTAGAGGAAGAGCTTTTAGCAGGAAGGGAAGGCCACCAGGAAACTGAGACTTTCCATGCAAGCTCACAGCCTTCTGGGAGCCCAACTTGCCCCAGGTGCTCCAAGTGTGCCAGCAAGCCCTGAGCTCAGCATAAACCAGGACACTCCTGGGAGTATTTTAAGCAGGCCTGAACCTCAGGCACCTCTTGCTGATCAAAAGAGAGCAACCACAGGGCTAAAAACATTTTGGCACCAATAGCAGGATGAATAAAACCATCCAAAACACTCCTTAAGAGCACAGGGCAGCTTAGCAGCTGGTACTGGATGCACAGCCAGCTCACCCCTTGTTTCCTCTTCTGTTTCTCAGGCTTCACATCATCCTCTATGATGAGTTCGATGCCAGCTTCACTTCGGAGCACCTCCTTCAAGTCTTCTTCCAGGTGAGGAGTCTGGGGCTGGGGTGAGAAGGCAGAGAGAGCACAAGGCAGTCAAAATCTCTATGCTGGGCAGGATCAAAAGAGTCTCCCTCAAGGGACAATGGGGTCAGGAGAGCGCACAGAGGGAGGACAAACACAAAAACCTATTTGTTTCCCAGCTGGAAAAGATATGACAAGTTTTCTGCTAGCCTGATGGATTTACAGGATCTCCAGGCATGAGAGACTTATCAGCTGAACTCTAGTGTGCCATCATGAGACCAGTGTGCACAAAAAGGTTGGGAGATCCAGCTCCTCAGGGAGGCCTAGGCAGAGCATTTCCCTGTTCCTCAAGGTCATCAGTAGCCAAGCACTGCAGCCCCATTCAAGGGCAGCTTTTGGCATTTTTTAGCTAGTTAACAGAGGAGCTAAAATTCCTGCAGCTCCTTACAATGTAATTAACACTATGACAATGTTCCCTTCACCCCTCCCCTCTCAGTTTGGCACTACCAAACTGCCCTTCATTCTGGCACCATCAGCACCACGAGCCACAGCCCTGCCCAGTAATTACCAGAGGTCTAATTGGTCCATATTTCTCCAGGGCATTTTTGAAAGGCGTGGGAGTGTGAGGTGTGTTGTCCACCACATATGTCTGATCTGGTGTGACAAACCTGGAAGCGGAGGGGGAAAGACAAGGATCAGACAGGCTGTAACCCACACAAGGCCACAACCCACCCAGCAGCTGAGCACAACAGAGGTCCCTTGGCTGTGCCCCCAGTCAGCCTGGACACTCACTCCCTGCAGTTCAAAGAGCTGTTTTTTGGGGGAAAACACTGATTTAAGGAGATCTCCAGCCTGCCTTGCCTCTCTCTCAGTAATACCATGACAAGTACTGAGAGCTATGTCTGAATTGGACCAGACTCCTGTGTGGAGAAGGGAGGAGGAACTTACGCTAAGTTCTTCTGGAGCAGAGGGGTCTTGTCCCTGTGCAGTGGGGTGGTGACAATCACCTTCTGGCTGCACACAGGTGTGGAGGTCAGGGAAGGGTTCTCCAGTTCTAGTGTATCCTGTTTGGTCCAAAAGTTCAAGAACTGCACAGCACAGGAAAGAAAAATTGAAGACACTCAGTCTCAAGCAGCCGTGAAGTAGAAACAACCCTCCCAAACCAGGGTGGGTTACAGACTCACAGTTCTGTATACAAACACATGAAAGTTGCCAGAAGGTGCCTCACACCCATAAAGATTATTCACTTCCCATAAGAGATGAGCTGATACAACTATCACAGCTACCAACTACAGGGTGAAAGAAAAGTCTCTCCTTGCACTGGAAATCCCAGCTCACCCGGTCTATTCCAATCTCAGATTGGCAAACATGAGGGAAGTCCATGTAACAGAAAGTGTACAAGTTAGCAGGTCTTGCACTGAGCTGTCTTCATCTTAAACTATGAGAAAACAACAAGCTGTGTTAGCTCTTCTAGGGTTTCACTTCCCAACAGCCAGTAAGCGACAGCTCTGCTCCCATAAGGAACAGTGTTTGTATCCAAGAGCCTCTTGGAAGAGAAAAACTGTGTTTGTGACATTCACTGATGGCTGAAGTTCAGCTTGAGGCAGGGCCTCAAGGCACTTGGCCTTCTCAGGCTTGCTCCATACATTCCTGCCTTTTACACTTTGCTGAGCTGTACATTATGGGTCCTGCTCTGATTTCTTCTTCATGCTAGCCTTTCATTCAAGGTCTACCTGAACTTGCATTTTAGACTCTCCTGTGGTGCCTCTGCCATGTTTTCTGCTGCAGAAATGGCAGAAATAAAGGCATGGAAGGCACAGTTGGGGGGGATCTGGACAACAGAGCTGCAGTGGGAACGGTGCTGGAGAATGCAGCAGCCTTAATTCTGACTTCTAGACACAACTCCACTTCCACATGAGACACTTGTGGGTCTGACCACCACAGTGCTCCAAGGAGATGTGTTGGAGACCCCATGTGTGGTCACTGTGGGAGTCACAGCAAAGGCTGAAAGATCCTGAGTCCCTTTTGCAATGAAGACAAGGCCAGGAGCATTTTCATAGACACAGCAAGTCAGATCTGCACAGGGTGTTTGCTGCCCGGCCTGTCTGTGTGACTGAACTGCAAACAGACAGGGAGAGCAAGTTTTCACTGGTGCCACTCTGCTGCCCACAGCTGGGGCAGCAATGCCCTGGGGACAGCAGCAGTGTGCTCTCCATTACACGCTGGTATGCAGGTGGGGCTCCTTCCTCATGCTGGGCACGTGCCCTGCCCCTCACACAGAGTAGCTGGGTTTGCTTAAAACTGTAGTCACTCCCAGATGGAGACAGGTGCTGCTCCCACAGGAAGGGCAGTGCTGAAGAGAAGCAGAGCAGAAACCAGCTCTGAGCCTTCTTTTAGCGCAGGAACACACTCTGCACACTGGCATGGCCTCACTCAAGGCAGGAGGAGCACAAAGCTGGCAGAGCTGATGGGAATACATGACAGTAGGGCAAGAAGATACCTGAGATGGAGAGAAGGGCAGTGTCTTTACAGGGGTGCCCTTGGGCGTCATGCTGTTGCAGGAGTCCAGGAAGGACATGCTGGTGCTGGCGACGTTCTCCGTGACAGGCGAGAGAGATATCTTCCTCTTCTTCTGCCTCTTCAGCACCGAGGGCGGGGTGCCAAATCTGCCCTCGGCGTGCGGGGAGATGGGGATGAGCTCTCCCTTGCTGCTCCTGCTCAGGTCGGAGATGGTGTGGCCGTCCAGGCGGTACTCAGTGACGCTGGGCAGGGCCGGGGCCGCCTCGCCGGGCGCTGGCCTGGCCGGGCTGGAGCTGCCGCTGCTGCCGCCGGCCGAGGGCTCCTCGGGCAGGTCAAACTGGCTCAGGTCACACCACCCATCCGGGTCCTGCGCACGAGGGAAAGCGTCAGCAGCAGCCCAGGGTGGCAGCTGAGCAGACAGAGTGGTGAACTTATTTCAATAAGTGGGGGTGTGAGACAGCACCAAGCTTTGGAAGGAGCCTGACTCAAGCTCTGCTCTTCTCTGCCATAGGCATAGCTGGAGCCAGAGCAGGGATCTGACCCAGCTGAAAGCTGATGCTTGTGCATGGGGCAGATTTTTCTATTTATGCAAGGCTGGTTTCCCTGTTTGGTTCACAGCACAGCTGTACAAACAGCTGCACCCCCTCAGAGAGGGGATAAAAAAACCAGCTGGGCAGAGGGCTGGGGACAGGGACTGAACAAAACAACTATCACCCAAGAACAACCCACAGTCTTGGACACACCTGTAAAGCTGGGCCTGGGGCTCTGGTGTAACCTGCACAGCTGAAAGCAGATTAAAACTAACCAGACCAGTTCAGAAATTAGCTGCTTCACAGCTCCACCCCACCAACACCCCACAAGCAGGCCCCCAAGGGCCCACAGATGTGCTGCTCAGCCTCAGGCACAGTCTTCCTGTACAGAGGCAAAGTGACTCCTTCAAGGATTGCAAGCACCTCAGGCAGGCTAGGGGCTGCAGAGGTAACTTCCCTCTGTTGGCAGCAAAGTGCCCCGTTGATTTCAGCCAGCCTCCCACCCTGGTGTGCCTCTGTCACCCAGGGGACCTCAGCACTGCTTGACTGACTGAAAATAATTTCAGTGAAGCTGCTTCCACTGAAAGAAAATGGTGCCAATTCTGCCAGCGTGAAGGGGTCTGCCCTGTCCTATCCCACCCCATGACAGGACAGCCAATGAGCATGGGCCTGAACCGTTACAAAAACAAGAGCCAGGGACACCCTGGCTGACAAAGGGTTTGAAATCAAGTTTGCCAGCACTTACAGCCTCCCACACAGGCAGAGTCCATGCACAAGGACAACCAGCTAGGAAAACCTACAAGCCCACAGCAATACTGGCAGAGCTGGAAAGGTCTAATCCAGCCCTGGAAGACAGACAGGGGGAAACTGTAAGGCAATGACAGACCCAGTCCTCCTCAGGGTGACGATCAAGGGGGATCCAGTAAGTTCACTCAAACAAAAAGGGTGAGGATCAATATCCTAACAGTAACTGCAGGAACAAGGGTCTGTTACTTACAGATTCAATCATGTCCAGAGCTTCACTGAAGGCTGGGGCACAACCTGGGTACAAATAGTTGGCAGCTTCAACGACCCATTTGTATGGTGACTCGACCAATGAAGTGCCATCCTCAGGCACTGCATCATCTGGGGTCCCCTCCACGTTCTGCTCTGCCACTCCTGCAGCTGGCAGCTCCAAGGGCAACTCCTGCACACCTGTGACTTCCTCATCACTGACATCTTCTTCCTTTATTTCAGAGAGATCCACTGGCCAGTTCGGCAGGACATTCTTGGCACATACAACAAAGAAAGCCCAGATATCAGCAGAAAGTAAGGGAACAGTGTCAGGTCCTGGGGACAGCGAGCACCTGGACATGTTCAGCTTTGCCCACTCTCCTACCTGCCACTGGGTTTGTTTCACATCCCCATTCTCCCTCACTGCTCTGTCCCATACACTACCTAAGCAGTAGTCCATGCAACATAAAGAGCACAGGACTCTTTAATTCAAGATTTCACTTAACAATGTCCCAGGAGAAAGTCATACATGCTGAGCATGTAGCACCAGTTCTATGTTTCCTATTTACCAGGAGCCTGTCTTCAAAAACTACATGCTTTCTTCATGAAAACAATCACTGGGTGTACATCCCTGCTTCCTTTTATGGAGGAAAGGAACACAGTATCTCCTCACTCTGCTCCCACACACACACTGTCTGGAGCAGTCTCCTTGTCCCACCAGCAACAGCACAACGAAGCCAAAAGAATATTCAGTGTCCAAGACAGACTTGATGCTAGGATTGGCAAGGTGACAGCTCTAGCAGACTGCTGTCCTCTGCCTGGATAACACGCTCAGGCTCCCCTAACACCTCTAGGTCCTGGAGGGAGAGATCTGGGAGGCTGGGGAAGGCACAGACTGTTTATGCAGACACCAGCCTGTGCAAAAGGCAGCAAGAAGCAGCAGAAGGGTGGATGAAGAGCTCCAGAATGCATTAGCAGGGCAGGGGACTGACCCAGCTCTCTGCTGCAAGGGCAGTACCTGGCTCTCTGTTGTCGTCTGGCTTGGCCTCTCCTTGTTATCCACCTCCACGAGGAAGTACAGAGATTTGGACTCCTTGGTTTCATTGAGGAAACCTCCCGTGTCCACTTTCCGCTTGATGGTGGAGTTCCAGTGATTCTTCACAGCATTGTCGGTCCTGCAGAGAAAGCAGAAGGGAACAAACCACCACTTGAAGCAGCTTTAAAGCACAGCTAACAGCTCCAACACACTCCCCAGCCCCATCCCGAGAGCCTAACACACAGATCTCCACAGATCTTCCCACCCAGCAGGGAAGGCAGCAGCGAGCAAAGGGGTCCTACCTCCCAGGCAGCAGCTTGGCAATCTCTGCCCAGCGGTTCCCCAGGACCTTGTGGGCCTCAAATATGATGCGATCCTCCTCCTCTGTCCACGAGGACTTCTTCACCTCAGGGTTCAGGTGGTTGTGCCAGCGCTCCCGGCACTGCTTCCCTAACCGCCCTTTCAGGTGCTTGGCTATCAGGGTCCACTGCTTGGTGCCATATTTTTTAACCAGTTCAATTACCTTCGGAGAGAATGGGAGGGAAATAAGGAAATGGAATAAAGGAGGGGAAGTTCAGTACAATCATCTTCAGGCTTTGCTCTTCGCCTCTCCTGGGGCCAGGTAAGGGCAGACAAAGGAGGGCCCCTTTGGAAGAAAAGCTGGAAGATCCAGAAGGGCTATCAGGTGTTCCAACCCTCATGAGAGCAATGATTCAGCCAAATTTCTGTAAGAGGCTGTTTCCATGCAGACATTTTGCCACAGGGCACCTGTGAATGAAGATGACCCCTCACAGAACATGGGGTGAAGACTGACAGGTGCCCAGGTGTAGAAACACATTCCCATTTCTGAGCAAGGGCCAAGTCCCACCTGCTCCAAGGCTCCTCTGCCCTCCCTACTTCCAAGGGCCTGGCTATGTGACAACTGTTCCCATCAGCTCTGCACTGGCCTGCTGCTCCCTTTAACAGTGTGGTACACCCAGGACACACAGAGCTGCAGCTCCACACCCTGACAGCACCAGGACACACAGGGAGAGATCCAAATTCACTTCAGAAGAATCCACTTTGCCTCTCACCCTCCACCCAGGGCTTTGTCACTTCTGCCAGAGCCCCAACACAAATGCTTCTGGGCACTGAATCTATTCTGGGCTTCTACAATGTCCAGGGCACAGTCAGGACGAAACAATATACTTCCTGCAATGTTCAGCCCACCAAGATCCTGGCTGAAGAGTTCTCAAACAACATTTCTTTGAAAAAATGTGGCCAGCTGTGCTGAGCTGAAAAGGTGCACATAGAACTGATGCTCACATAACAAATGTCCCTGCTGCAGACTCTTGACTTTCAAGCACAAAAAAATGGACCAAAGATGCCAAACTGAGGCCAAGGAGCTGGGCCAAAGCAAGGAGGAGAGAGCTGGAGCCTAGCCTGGCCAGGATGGGTAGGCTGGCAGAGTCAGCACAATGAAAAGGGAAGGCGAAAGCAGGCAACAACTGTCGCACTGTATGAACAGGGAAAAACATCAGGAGAAGTTTCCTTAGGACTATGACAAAATGTAATGGGACCAAAAGGGAAAGAAGTCAGGGAGCAGGAGCATTACAGAGAATCTGCCAAACTAGGATGTTCTGTACCATAAAACCTTGGTAAAATTTGGATTTCACTCCAACTTCTCTTAAGTACATAAAGATGATGAGTCTGAGTCAGCCCCTCTCAGCTGACTCTGGAATCAGCAAAGAAACAGGCTCACAGAAGTCATGATTCACCCAGCCAACCTCAGACATCCACTCCAGCCTGCCTACTGTGGCACGGGAAATGCCAGTTTTATTTTCTCTTAGATCCAGCCTGGCCAGGCCAGGTGGAGACCTGCCAGCAGGCAGATGAATTAATTCCCTTTTCAGCTCTCTCCCTTGGCAGCCTACTGTAGCAGCACTGTGTGCAAGGGAGATGATGTTTACCTGGAGAGGCCTGGATCACATCACATCCCGACCACGGCTGCCTGGGCTGCTCAGGGCAGGGCAGACAGAGCTGCTCTCACAGGTATCAAAATGGGGAACAATTACACACAGTTCACAACACCTGAGGATGGGTCTGACATCTCCACCCTCTCTGCAGACTGAGACAGCCCAACACTCTGATCCTCTCAGCCCTGACTTACCTTTTGATCCTCCTCTTTGGTCCATGGACCCTTAACCAGGTCTGGATTCAACACTCTTAGCCACCGGTACTGACACTGCTGGTCACTGCGGTGCTGGGAACAGGAATGGGAACAGCCTTGTGTTAGACCAGAGGCTCCAGAGGCCCAGAAAGTTCCAAACGTGACAGCAGTCCCTGTACACCCAGACTGTCCCACAGAAAACCCACAGAAGCACACAGAGAATACAAATGGAGGTCCTGGGCCCAGGGCACTGGACACAGGGGCAGGAACCTCAATTTCTCACCCCAATTCCAACAGATTCACCCTGGAAAGCCCTCTATGCAAGAAGGTGTCCCTGCCCTGAAGCAGCCCCATTTCACAGCTTGGAGCTATGAAGTCAGAACAGAGTCCCACTGCACTGACAGAGGGAACCAGCACAAGGAGAAGCAGCAACATGCAAACACTGGGATTCCCAGCTGGGCATGGGGTCACTTACAGGAAAGTGGCTGGCTAGGAACTTCCAGTCATTCTGCCCATAATGGCTCACTAACATCTTCAGCTGCTCATCCTGCAAGGGACAAAAACACCCACTTCCAGATACACTGAAGCAACACACACCACAGGGCTGACGACATTAAAAGAACAAGTTAGATATTTTAAACCAAGGTTTTGTTGGCATTGTGTGTCCAGGGGAGGAAGGCAGCTCACACCAGTGTTTAGCAGCCCTCCAGTACATTGAACCAAACAGGAGCAGACTGGTTCTGAGCTCTGTACTAGGACAAGCTCATACATTAAGCATGAAACAAGAGCTCAGCTCTGTTCCTCTACAGTCTAATTCAAACCCTGTGGCCAAGGGCCTGCTTATCCAGCCCCAGAACACTCCTGACCAGACAGTCCATCTCCCAGCTCAGCCACCAGTTTTGTCTGGGCAGGAAAGCTGACTGATTCAAGTGTATCACCACGTGCCTGGTGCTTTTCTGTCTTTCAGTGCTACAGGGCTCTACAGCATCTCTCTTGCGATTCCTGTTATAGCCTGCATGTCCAGACGCCTACAGCTCATAGAAAGCCTGTCAGAGACAACCTTGTCTGTGAGCTCTGGATAGCTCAATAATGAAATTATTCCCTGCCCAACATGAGTCCAAGGCTTTGATCCCCCCATAAATACCACCTTACTTGGTGTTCTGGCCCCAGCTGTAGTTTTCACACAGCACAAAACTGATAGTGAAACTGGGAGGAAGGAAGAGAATATCCCGCTTAATTTCAGGCTCTTAGCCAGGATGACTAAGCCATGATCTCAAGTATCAATACTCCCTGCTTTTACTCCAGAAAAAGGAGTACATTTCCACTGCACATTTCAGCTTGTTGGAGGTCTCAGCCATCATCTGGACCCCTCTTGTGCTCACAGGAGTGCTGCAGCCAGTGGTGTTTCACTCAGTACCCACAGGTTTAAGTTAAAAGTGGTTGAGCTCTTGTTCTTCAGGCTACACTCCAAACTCCCCTGAACCTCTGAGCCTCATTCAGGCCTGAGCTCAGTACAAAAGACACATAGTACTCTCCAACAGCAAGACAGGAGGAGGCAAGATCGTGGCTGGAAGGTGAGGACTGGGATGGAGGCACCCAAGCCCAGGGTGCCATGTCAGACACCACCCCAAAGCACATCTGTCAGCAAATTTTAGGCTCTCACCTCTTCTGGTGTCCACTTGACTTTGCACCTGCCATCCCGCTGCTCCGGCACATCCAAATCCGTATCCTGGTAATGCAGCTCATCCTGGTCCTCACTAGGAGTGAATAAAGGACGATTATAATTTCTACCTGATAAAAACGCAGGAGAGAGAGGAACCTCCACCGTACAGAGCAGAGCTCCAGATCTCTCCCTTCCAGCACAGAGCCCCAACCTTACCGACACCCACCCACACACCCCAGACTGAAAGGAGATCCTCAACCTTAGGCTCCAGCCCCTGCCAGCAAGTTTTACTCTACCCAGAGCAGGGGAAAGAGCGTTTCTTTCCACTTCTGCCCCTTCTGTCCCTCGGGTGGACTTTGCATCTGGGCACCGGCACCATTTCCCCGGTACAGCTCAGCAGCTCCCGGATCGCTGGCGCGGGGAAGCGGCCGCAGGGCTCCCTCTCAGCCCCCGCTCCCGAGCGGGCAGAGCCGTGCGCGGGCAGAGCCGGGGGGATGCCCCAGCGCGGGTACCGCGGGGCCGCCGCCCTGCATCCCGCACCCCGCTGTCCGGCCGGCGAGCGGGAACGGGGCAGCCGGGAGGAGCCTCCCGCGGTTGGGAGCGGGCACGGGGAGCCCCGGCACGGCGGGGCCGGTACTCACCCGCGGGCGCGGCGAGCCATGGCGGGCCGGGGCTGAGGGCCGGGGCTNGGGACTGCCAAGACTCCCCACATCCAACACAGCACCCTATCTGGGAACCCCACATCCATCCCAACATCAACTCCGCACTGATCCAAGACCCCCCACATCCAGCCCCGCATCGAGTCCCTACCTCATCCACCCCCACAGTGACCTGGGTTCCCCGTAACCCTCCCCATCCAGCCTCGCACCGACCCCAGGATCCCTCTGCATCCACCCCTGTACTGACCCCAAACCACTGGGATCCCCCACACTGACCCAGGACGCTCCCTCACCCACCCCTGCACTGACCCATAACTACTTGTTTCCATCCTCAGCACCTCTGCATCTACCTTCACATGCACCCAGGACCCCCAGACACCCCTGAAACTGTTCATCCTCCCTGACCCAGGACCCCCATTTCCACCCTCTGGACTCCCTACATTCTCCCCCACACTAACCTGAGACCCCCCCAGCCACGGCAGCCCCGGGCACAGGGCAGGAACATCGCACATGTTACAGAATCACAGACTGTTCCAGGCTGGAAGGGACCCCCAAAGATTATTAAAGTCCAACTCCTAACCCTGCCCAGGACAACCACAACAAAGCAACCCTATGCCTGAGAGCATAGCCCAAATATTCCAACATATACCATCTGTATCATTAATGCAAGGTCTGTACACGTGAATATTCCTAACCAACAGTTCACAAAAATGAGGCAAGACTTAAAGTGTCACCTTACTAAGGAGTCACTGATAGGACAAACACAACCCAGGCCTCAGAGTATGTCCAACAGTTAGCTATAGCTCACCCTCACTGCCCCTGTGCTTAAAAAGAGGCAAAGAGAAGCCCCTCCCTCTCCCAAATTGGCTTAATTAGGAAAGCAGCCTGTTAATTGATCACCAGAACTATAAAACTGCTGTAAGTAATAGCAGTAGAAAAGGGTCAAGAACATCAAAGGGTCTTTATAGGAGCTGAAGGTAAGTAGTACTATTTATTCTGTTTTCTTATTCCTTCCTGTATTTCTTATGTGCTAAGAAAAGAGGGTTTTAGTCTCTTAAAAAGACTTTCCTTCTGGACTGACTCTTTACAGTAAATTCAGGAGCTATTTATCACTCATTCAGAGTAAAGATAGGCCTGGGCTACAGTCATCCCCTTCCCTGGCCTACCCTAGTTCCTTGGGAAGGAGCTGCAAGCCAGCTCCTGGCTGAGCTGGTAGTAAAGATTGTCATGTATGTGACTAAAAGTAAGATGAGAGCTACCCCTCAACCTCTCCCATCCTAGCTAGAGCCTGGTTTTGGTGCCTCCTTCTCAAAGAGACTCAATTTTAGCAGAGGTTAGTGGCCCTCTGACTTCAGGAGTGAGGATAAAATGCCTGTATCCCCTGTACAAAGCTAAGAGTAGTAATATACAGGCTGAGGTTAAATAAATACAACTTCAGGGAAACTCCACAATGACATGACCTCTGAGCAACTAACAGGCTGTGGTGGAACTGTTTTATTCTAAAAGACAGTGATAGGCTGAATGTGCTCCTACACGTCCTGGATCCTGCTCAGCTCCTTGCAAGACTGAGACAGGATTTTGCTAAGAACAATCCTGCTACTGTAAGTCTGTAATCTATTGGTGAACAGTAACAAGTTTATCCTGACAGAGTCATCCTGCTCTCTCTCTCTGTAAGCCAGAGAGCTGTTGGGTTCTGCACCATGCTGTCCACTCAGAGGCACAGTGCCAGCATTCTGACCAGAAAGGAAATCCTAGAAAATGGGTTCTTGGCCAGCTCCTCCAGCCATAGCCATTCTTCTCCTGTTCTGAGTTATTACATGG
Organism: Nicator chloris; assembly: GCA_013400495.1. Lineage (NCBI taxonomy): Eukaryota > Metazoa > Chordata > Aves > Passeriformes > Pycnonotidae > Nicator > Nicator chloris. The sequence continues at coordinate 56,169 of WAAE01006746.1, forward strand.
ACTCTAGCAGTGCTTCCAAACCTGACACCTGGGAGCTTCCCACGGACTTGGACAACACAGCAAGTGGCGGCTCTCTGTGTGCTGTCAAACAGTCGGAGTCTCTGAGCAGCTGTGTGAGGACTGAGCTGCACAGCCTGACCCAGGGCCTCTCTGACCTCAGTCTTGTCTGCTTCTGCAAGGCCCACCATGGCCAGGCCACCTTTGAGCTCTCCGGTGTGCCCTGTGAGCACCCCAGCAGAGATGGCTGCCTGATGAATGTGGTGTCACAGAACACCTCAACACCTTGCAAGAAAGACAAGCACTCCAAACCACTGGAGAGCCTGCTCTTCAAGAGCTCTGAGCTGGTCGGAGACATCTCAGCCCTTGGGAATGTGTCAGCACCCAGGTGGGAGATATCAGCAATAAAATCCTTTATGGATACCAGCATGTCCCTCGATGTAAGCACTGAGGAGTTACGGCTACTGGGATGCTCCAAACCAGACACATCATCCCTGGAGACCCCTGTGGTGATCCCTCTGGCTTGGCCTGGTGCCTTCAAGAAGCACCCCATGCTGATGCACAGGTCTGCCACCCAGGAGACCCAGTCGAATGACCCTGACGCTGCCCCTGTGTTTCTGCATCAGGCTCTGTGATGCTGCTGCCCCGGCTCCAGCTGGAGCTGCTGGGTGCCTGCCCCCTCTGCGAGGAGCAGGGATCCACGCTACACCGTGGAGCCAGCGGCTCGCGTGGTGATGGCAGCAGCCGGTGACAAGTTAATCAGCCCACCTGGGGTGACCGAGTCGGCCCTGGTGGTGGGGGATGTTTGGGCTGGTGATGGCACCCCCGAGAGCCGCAGCCTTACTGGCTCCTCCTCCTCCCCCCCCAATCCCTCTCTTTTGTATTAGCACAATAAAGATATAAATGTCTCTCTGGTGGTGGTCTCTGACTCTCGTTGCCCTCCCGGCCGGACGCTGAGCCCCCTGAACACCCAGGGCCGGCCTCCGGTACCATTTCACAGGGCTCAGCCCCCTCCGGCACCGGCCGGGGCAGGATCCTCCGAGGTGGCCGCGGCCGGGCCCCCGCCCCGCCCGCCCCCGTTACCTGGCAGAGGGGCCGGGGCGGGTCCCGGAGGAGAAGGGGCACCGGGACGCGGCCGCAGCCGCGGGGCCATGGCTGCGGGGCCGGCGCTGCCCGCCGGGAGCGCGGGCGGAGGCGCGCCCGGGGCTGCGGATCCCTCTCCTGGCGCACCGGGAAAGCACAGCCTGGCAGCGGGGAGCGGCACCCCCGGCCTGGCACCCCCTGCCTCATCTAGGGTGTCACTGCTCGTCCCGGCCGCGGGAATCCAGTACCTGCCACCGCGCAGGGAAGATTTCCTCTGTCACGCCCAACCCCTGCTCCGAGGGAAGGAAAGGAGCTGAGACCATCGCACCCATCCATTAGGGATTTTCAACGCTCTCCTGTTAGGTATCACCCCATTCACCCAATCCTGATTTTCCTCTCCTGTCTCTGCTTACAGCAAAGAAAGGGAGCAGGACTCGTTAAAACCACTTTTCAGGACATTTATGGTTTGCTGAATAACTAATGTACTGTCCCCCTCTTATTTTAGGGGCAGATTAAGGGGTAATGGGTCATGTTGCATGAGAGGACAGAGACAAAATGGGAAAGCAGCAAGAGTTGCTTGTAACCAACTTTTGTGAATCACAGCAATAATTTCATTAATATATAAACTCCCTCACTAGATACGTTCCTAACCTGCCCCCTGGCCTCGCCTCACTTCTTGAACCCGCTCACCTATTTGTACCGCTTCTAAATTCTGTCAGTCAGTTATACATTCTACATGTATCACACTCCCGTGACTACAGTGTTTCTGGTTACAAAGTAAGTTTAAATACTTCCAGAGGGCCAAAGGCATCGCTTTGAAAGAGCTACACGTATTCCACACTAGTAAAAAAAAAAAAATCTAGTGAAAAACTTTGTTCTTCAGCTGTCAGAGAGGCCTCAGAGACACCCAGAAAACAGGCAGTTGCTTGTATCCCCTGGCTGCTCACATGGCTTTTTTCTAAACCATGTTACAACATCAGGAACAGGTGAAAAAACAACTCTGAAACAGGGCTGGGAAACAGAAAGTTATTTACAGTGTGAAGTATAAACACCCCAGAAGAGCACAAACCAGAGCTATAATTAGCAAGAGGAGCAGTCAGGGGGTTGGTTCAGCTGCAGTCTGTGCTGGCTGACTGATCAGTATTGATACTGCACAGGAGAGATTAAGCTTGTTGTGTAAATCTGGAGCTGGAATGCACAAAGTGCTCTGGGTGACAAACACAACTACAGCCTTAAAGGAAAACAGAGGAAAAAATGAAAAATTTCCAACATGCTGCTGTGAAAAGGGAATGGCTGCAGTGGAGGAAGAGATACAACCACTTCTGCTAATGTTTTATTAGCACATCTCAACTGGGCAGGACCTTGGCAGGGGCTTTAGGCCATCTCCTTTAGAAAAACCTGTGCCAAGATGCTATGTGGAGCATGAAGAAATGTAAAATAAGAAGATATTTTGGGGGGATAAAAAGATGAACAGATTTTTTGCAAAAAGCAGTTCTGATTTTAAAAACCCCAGCAGAGCGAAGTAAAGCAGAGAAGTCATGAAAGGCTTGAGTGGGGGAAGAATTTAACAATTTGAGTGTCACACTGACAGCCAAAAAAGGCTTTATAATGCAATTTCACCACGTTAATAAAAAAAAAAAAGTCCTTGCAATAGAGGTGTGGTGTTGATGATGTCGACAAATCTCTTCTTCTCACTACTGATCTCCTTGGCTCTATTTTTGCTGTGCATTGAGCTTCAACATTTCATGGTCAATGAATTTAACCTGAATTTCCACTCCTGTGCATTACTGAACTCACTACCTCAGGGAGTGGGCTAGATATCAAATAACTGGAAGTAAAAATATTCCTGAGTTTCTGTGCAGTATCACAGTTTCTTAATAATGAACCATTAAATCATGTGCTGTCCTCTCTTATTAAAATTCTGTAGTTCCAATCTGAGATGAGGCAGCGATCTGCAACAATGTCACTATTGCTTAATTTCAAATCCTCCCCTTCCCTGGAAGAAGTATTTTCTCTCTACAGTAGCAAACTCACCTCTCCTTAGTTCTCTTTGGCAGAGAGACAAAAGGAGGCTGCCTTAGGGTGATAAATGTATTTTCAGCAGCTCCTGTTAAGATTATGGCTCTATTTTTTTGTCCTCAGTTCAAAAAACAAAGTAACAACCGTTCACACAGTGCAATTAAGGATTTCATGTGCACCAGGAGAACCAACAGTAAGACTTAACTACAAGAAAATAAATGCTAGAGCCAGAAAGAAGGACCCAAAACACATGTTCTTGGTATATTATTTTTTTAATATATTAAAAAATTACAGTTTCAATAAAGAAGTAGAAAAATAAGAAATTCTTTGGAAAGTGCTTGTGAAAAACAAGCAGTTCCCCAGAAGGCATTAATTATCTGATCTACCACACATAAATGATCCAAGCATCCAGTGAACTACTGAGACAGTCCCAACCAATACACTGGAAAGAGAGGCTGTAAAAATGGGAAAATATATTTTCCCTAAAAGGTCTATATCAAACTGGGGAAGCCAAGTCTCAGGTACCATTCTGGAACCCAGCTTCACTTGGGTCAGTATCGTGTTCCTTAAGTGAGGGAAGAGGAAGCAAAAAAAAAAAAAAAGAAAAAAAGAAGAGTTTTGAGAACAGGATAGAACTGTAACATTTTTGGCTGAACTAGATTACGTCAAACGGGCAATTCTTGTTAGCACAAACTGCTGCTCTGCCAATATGCTCAAAACACACTTTGAAGCATCCAATCTGCAATGGAGAATTCTTTCAGCTGTATTTCAGTGCAGCTCCTGAGGAACAATGCTGGTGTCACCTCTGCGCTGCAGCACTGGCCAAAGCTGTCAACACTCCTGAGGACTCCCTGCTCTTGCTCAGGCACCAGTAATGAACTGGATTTAGCTGCAATTACAAACTTGCATGTACTAATCCCCCAATTAAAATAAATGAGAGACTTAATAAATGGAGCACTACATGTTTTATGGAGATTAACTGTCATAAGTACTCTGGATCACACTTCACTGGTCTCATTTATTGCACAGCTAATGTCTTACATCACTTCTTGCCTGTGATAAGTGTAGCTGCTACAATGATACACCACCCTCACTGCTGCTACTACCAACTACTCACTTGTAACTGTTATTAAAAATACCTGATTCAGTTTCTTAAACGCGACCACTTGGAAGAAGATGTGCTCCAGGATGTATTTGGCATCTTGCTTGTCCTTTGGGAGTTCACTCGTCACTCCCAGGATATCGCCGCATTTCCGCACGTAAAACTCCAGGTCATCGTCAGTGCCTAAACAAGCACCCAGGGAAGAAGGCAGGTGACTATCACACACATCTGGAGCAGCTGGCCAAACACCTACTCTGAATCTCCATTTCCATTGGCATCCTGGGAGGTTCAGTCCCATAACCAAGCTCAGTGGACTAGCCATGATGCATTCCTGCAGCCTGTACCTGCTCATCTTCTTAAGGCGTTTAGAATAATCTTAACATTCTGACTTCAAGGCATAAAAAAGACGTGAAATTCATCAGCAAGACTGCACAAAGCAATTTATGCACAATACAGGAAACAGCAGGCAGAAGCATGATAAAATGTCATGTAACAGACAAAATAAGATGTCATGGTACATAAAGTCACGCTATCAACTTCCAAAGCCTTTCCGGTTCTTAGATCAGGATAAGAGCAGATTTTCCCAAATGAGTTCCATGATTTAAAATTAAATGTAACAATTTACCTCTAAAAAATTGGCCTTTTTCTATAAGTGTGCAAGCAATCTGCTCCACTTACATTTGTTTGTGATCTCTGCAAGACGTGCTTTCTCAGAGGAAAAAGTTTCATCCAAGTCAAACAGTTCCAGAGCGGGAGGAGGCAATTCTCTGAAAGCAGGTGGAAAAACCTTGAAGAGAAAAAGCAGCGTCATTGATTGCCAAATATTTTTATTACACCTTACAGATCTCTAAGACAACAGTTTTGAACTTATATCGGACTTGAAGAAATCCTTTAAAAAGTCAAAAGCAACTCCACCAAAAGCAAAAGCCACCAAGCAAAGGGGCACCATTTGAAAATTCCATTTTTCTGTTGTAAAAATAACTGAATATTCAAAAAGAGTTTAGTCACATGTGTGCCAGAATTATCACCCAGCATCACAACTAAACATTCTTATTTGCAGTTTCAGTTTTGCTCCATGAGACCCAGGTGATGGCTGAGAGCTGAGGAACTAAATTGGCTCACACAGCTCACCCTGAAAACATATTGACATCAGTTCTGGTCAGAGTATTTTCTGTTTCATGCAGGCACCATTTATGTCACAAGTTGGACTTGGGTTCTTAGAAAGCAGTGAATGAGCCACCACTTTCAGTTGCACTCTTGCAGCTCTAAAGGATCCCAGTAATGCTTTCTCAGTGGCCAGGGTAAAGAAGGATGGAACGATGATAGCAAAATTCTGATACTCAGAGATTCCTGCCTTCTGAAAAGAGTTTGACACCCCATAGCTGTTTCTGTCAGCCCAAACATTGCTGGTAAAAGTTTGATCAGCTCCTGCTGTAAAAGACTGATGCTGCACTTTCTGCTTCCCCTGGGGATCTGGGAGATGGAGGCAGAGCAGGACAGACTGGCTCCTCCTTGGCAGCAGGCAGTGCAGTACTTACACCACCACTGCTTTCTGAAATACCACATCCTGTTTGCACAGCAAAGGCTGAGCCAGCACCTCACAGGACTGGGAGCAGCTACTCCATCAAGGCTTATATTACAGGGATTCTGTTTTGGTACCACACACTACATTTTGAAGCTCTTTTAATAAATTAGAAGTGTAAATAAGTGCTGTTTCCTAAAAGATGGTCCCCCCCCAGTGTAGTCAACTCCCAAGTGATTAATTATTACTACAGCATTTCTCACTACTTCTTTTACAGAACTATGGAAATGACACACAGAGGTTTTGCATGAAACAAATGAATATACAGACTCATTAAGGTTGGAATAGACATCCAAGATTATCAGGTCGAACCTTCATGGAGAAGGGTTCTCCGTGTACTGTACAAGCAAGAAAATTACTCACAGCTGGCTGGAGGACAGGTAGTGGAGTCTCAAATTCAGGCTGAATGAGTTGGAGGGGTTCATGTTGCACATTCAGCTCTTCATAAGCTCTGCAGCACAGAAAAATTCAAAGTATGAGGGAAAAAATAATACCACATCTATTTCCACTAGCAGGCTATAGAGATGGATTTTTGTGAACACACCAGCATCAAAGTTTTGCACTGTAAGAGCACAAATAAATGGGATGTCCATTTTATAAGGACCTCAGAGAACTATAGATCAGTAATAAGTAACTTCTACAGTGAGAAAATTAAAGTTGTGACAGAGGAAGATAATGATAGGTGGATATATAAGATAATTTAAAAAAATCACAGCTCAGTTCTACTATCGACTTTTAGCAGGATGAACATGGATGAAGATAACATGATCCAGCACTAGCAGAACTGGGACTTCAAAAAAGTTTGTAAGGAAGTCAAAAATCAAGTTATTTCTTAAAAAAGCATTTGTTATGGGGTCAGAAGGGAGATCCTCCTGTGAATTCACAACTAGTGAAAACATAAAAAACACAGAATAAGAAGAAAGAGTGTTCCCAGCAGAGTGGAGTTCCATGCAATCTGTGTTAAGCTGCCACTACGCAATGTGTTCAGGGAATATGATGGACAAAGCTGATAGTGGCACAAACTGGTAAAAGTGAGCAGCTGATAAACCTAAAACACAATTATTGGGAAATGCAAAGGTGAATGAAATGCAGCTTTCAGTAAATGCCAAGTAATTCAAAAGTGGAAAAACGAGCAGCCCTCAGTTATCACTCCAGAAAGTGCCCAACTTCATTGGAGACAGTTCTCAAAATATCAGATCAACGAATCTCATGTAGTCAGAAAAAAAATGGAGAAAAGAAGACCAGAAACTATAGCTAAGAAGCAAGAGAAAACATCATTGCCACACTGTACAAATCTATCATCTGGTGTACCCATATTCAAAATGCTGCCTACAGCTCAGTCCATCCTGCTCTTAAGGAGACACAGTTAAGCACAAACAGAAAATGCAGAACACCAAATGGAATAAATAAATAAGTAATAAGAAAATTACAGCTGCTGACTTGATAACTGAAGGGAGGGCAGTTGTGTCCAGCTGATAAAGGGATGTATCAAACAGCTTTGTGAAGTCTCTTGGGTTCTCATCTCCTTCCTGCAGGCAGACTCGCAGCTGCTCGGAGAGCGCGGCTGTGTCTGGGAGCACGGTGTAGTCTGAAATCTGGACAGACAGATACACACCCCTGTCACTTGAAACGGCCAACCCATCCTCATAGCCTCTTTCTACCTTATATCTCACCTAAAATCTCACTTAGAAATAATTATTTCACTCTTTACCAGGCATGGCCCTTTGCAGTGCCACTCACTAGATCAGTAACTGTGCCAACTCTTCTCTCAGCTGTAAAGCTCCCCAACACATGGATGTTTTATTTGGATTTCTGTTAATTCTTTAAAATTAAAACAGCCAGCTTACTAATCAACTGTGCAAAACTGTTGTTCTTTTATGCACACAGAGTATACAACTTTATCACATAAAGATATTTCCAAATAAAAACAGCATTTGTATACAACTAAAACTGAAACAGGTTGATCCCTGCTCACACACAGAAAATCTGCCTTTCCTTCCTGCACATTGCTCTTGTCTGAGGGCTCAGAGTGAAGTGCAAACTCATTACACTGGAGCAGTCCATCTCATAAACATGGGCAAAGTGGAAAATGACTTTCACAAATGATATCTGATAATGAATAGCAATCTGAGGCTGAGTGGTACCATGAATTTTTACACCTGAGCCATCTGCCTACTCAATCCCAGACCATGAATAAAGGTTCTGCAACAACAGCAGCAGACATTTTGCTGTTAACCACTCTGTACTAAACACATGGTGTGCCAAATCCCACTGTTCTTTACCTCCTTGTGATGGATCTCTCTTACCTCGGGGTCCTCCATATCCATCTGGTTTAAGTGGATATCTGATGTTGTGAGCCACTGGAAAAGCACATCCTGAGGAAAGACAAAACTCAGTTACTTTCAGGAGGACCTCAGTAATCTCATACTATGCTTAAATATTCATATTAAATGTATTAAACAACATACCATGAAAAAGATTAAAAATAAGATAATAAAGAATATCTGTTAGTATTGGCTTAGAATCCCCATACTGAATCCATTTCATAGCTGTCTTGCTCTAAAATGAAGCCTGGAGTGCTTTGCAAATGTTGTGAAGATCCAACAGGGCATTTTTGAAGAAAAACAAAAACAACTCCCAAAAAACTCCAACTTACCATGATCTTACCATTTTCCTCTTTATCTAAATACTGGTCATTGAACATGTGGGAAGATCCCAGTGCTGCCATCTTTCCACCTTTACTCTACCAACAAAGAATACAATATAGCAAAAATTCCTTCCAAATCACAGTTTTAGAGGCAATTGTTATTACATTGCATTACTTGTCTACATAGTAAAAAACTGTGTTAACTTGTTCACATTCATTAACAATATCAATCCTGTGCTTGTAACCCTTTACTGCTAAATTTCTGAACTTATTTTTATAAATTAACAGGGCTGGATAAGTAAGACAACATAAGAAAAATCTACTGGTTCCAAGGTGAGAGGTCCCTTCTTTAATTCAATATGCTGTACTTACAGAGCTAAGGATAATCTTATTTAATAAATTATTGCTGAAACAGCAGAAAAACCCCCAAAACTTTAAAGAACTAAAGATTCACCAGTCAACCAAAAAAAATTGTAATCCTTGCTGACCACCTCACTAATTCTCCTCTGAACCCCATGGAAAGAAGTTTACCATAAAAAATATCAGGAGTCACTGGGCTCATCTGGAGTTTGCAGATGCATCAAAAACTGAGGTGGGTTTGTAAGTATCCCTGAAAGATCCACTCCCAATTTTTGTGTGGGGCAGGGGGAATGTAGGGAGTGGCCCAGGCAGCTCATACCTCATGCTGATAGAAAGCCAGGACAGGCCTGTTGAGTGGGAAGCAGACAGACCCTGTGGACAGAATTGCCACTGCTGGCTTCATCACATTCAGCGTGGCTCCAAAAGGATAAACAAAGGTGAGAGCTCTGCAGGAAATACAGAAATTCCATAAGCACCTGCATGCACCAGGCAGGCTGGACAGATTCACAGAACTCAAACTGAAACCCACAGACTAGAGGCAAAAAAGATCTGGTCATGAGAACAGTCATTCCTTTCCAAACCTATCTTTCCTGCTCCTTCAGCAGTTACCAAGCTCTACTAAACAGATTCTCCTTTCCAGATATAACCTAAGAAGCATAAGAACATAAGAAATGCATTAGAAAACCTCACCATAAGCACTGTGTACTGCTGCTAATCACAAACCTGCCAATTCTGAGGTGTTCTACGTATTTTCACATCAGTTTCCTCAGAGAAAACACTTACTGTGAGTCATGGCCCCTTCCATCTTCATCTGTTGTCTCAAGCACCGTTTTCTTTGCAGCTTCACTGATTCCTCTATGAGATATTGAAAAACAAACCTTGCTGAAAACAATCCAGATTACGAGAGTTTACTGTGAAAATTCACATCCCCCAAATATTTACCTGTTCAAAACTCCATCAGAGATTAGTGCTTCTTTTGGGTGGTGGTACTTGTAATACACATTTCGTACTACAGCATCTTGAAAAACGTATAGAAATTTACATCTTAGCTGATCAGTGTGTTAGATTTAGCAAAGAAAACTTAGTTTAGCTCTTGGATTCCCTGGGTGTTTGCTTCTAACACCACAAAGTTGGCATTTGGCTACCAAAAGTATTGAAATCAGCCTTCACTACTGTTTCCTTTTGGACAGAATAGATTTGGGATAGGAATATATTTGCAAATTCAAATAAAAATACATAAATTTAAACACATCACCATCTTCTGCAAAGCAAAAGAGACAAAAAGATGATCCAGGTAAAACAGCCTGTATCAACTTTTACAGCTCTGTTTTTTTTTTTTTATACATCTTCCAAACACTTGATGAATTGAATCCTACTGATGCAAAAAAGGCATAGTTTAGAAAAGCCACCAAAGACCCCAAATATTTTACGTACACATTTGCCTTGGGTTGTTGGGATTTTTTTCCACATTGGCAGCACAAAACTAATGAATGACATTTTATTGGTCTGTTAAAGAGAAGTGCCACTTCTTATTCAGGGTGAGCATTAAGTGAGTGAATCCTTTAAAATGTGTGGAGAATATTTTAAATTAAGGGCTTTTTAATCAGGAAGTTTCCCTAGAAATTTTTTTTTTTAAAACTAACAACTACAGCAAAGGAATGGAAATGGCTAAGTTGTCCATGTACTCTGTCCATGGAAAGCCTTCGCTGTGCTCCAATATTACCATGCAGATTTAAAGAAAAAAAATCTTTTAGATCGAAAGATACTTTGTGAGAAAGGTCTGCTTGACTTGTATCTACAAAGGCTGAACCTGCTCTTTCAATTTTGCTGCAATTTAATGACTAAAGGTAGCAGTGAGTCCCATTACCATTATTGAAAATGATCCCATATTCTTCTAACAAAAAGTTAATATTTGTGCCATTCCGGGACTCTCCACCTTCTCTCAGCATCACCAGGATGGCCCCACCATCCTCCAGGAATTTCTTCAGAACGGAAAACTAGAAATCAACGAAGATCCAGGAAAAAAAAAACAAACAAAACAACAAACCATGAGAAGCTACACACAAAACTGCATGAAGTTATATTGAGATGAGGGGAGCAAAATGATTTTGACTGCTTGCATTTAACTTGATCCTATAAGAAAAATGTTCAAATTCCAATTTATATTAATTCATTTAAAGGAGCATTACAGCAAAGTCTTCTGTCTTGTTAATTTCTACTGAAGCAAATTTTAAAACATAATTAACTTGAAAACAATTATTGACTTCTTACCTCATCAGCACTGAACTTCTCTCTTGGTCCTGCTGTAATCCACAATTTCACCCCAAACAGTCTCTCAGATGTGATCTCATCTTTTAAGCTATTAATAGATTAACAAAGACACACATTATCCTTGGATGTGGTCCTGAACCACGACTTTTTCCTTTTGTTTTTCTTTATAAAGGACTGGCAAATGAACACAAAGCAAATAACTTCAGTCACTTTGCATCCTTTTATCTGGGTTTAAAGTTGACGACTTGAGCAAAAATAATCCTTACAAATGTCAGCCAGCTAAATAGTAATGCTCCTCTGACAAGGCACTGTGGCAGATCCAGAACTGCTGCAAGCTGTCACAGTTGCTATTAAACTTTGCACCTGAGGAGCTTCCTATTATTTTTCTTTTTCTTCTTTTTGGTCCAGCCACATTTCATAGAACAAGATGAGTTGGAAGGGACCCCCAGGATCACCCAGCCCAGCTCCTATCCCTGCACAGACACCCCAACAACCCCACCCTGGGCATCCCTGGCAGTGCTGTCCAAAGGCTCCTGGAGCTCTGGCAGCCTCGGGGCTGTGCCCATTCCCTGGGCAGCCTGGGCAGTGCCAGCACCTCTGGGGAAGAACCTTTCCCTGGTACCCTCTCCCAGACAGCTCCATGCCGTGCCATTTTGCAGCAGTCGGATAAACAGTACCATCTCCAAAAGCCCTGTTTTCTTCTGGTTCCAAACTCCAAGTCGAGACAGACTCACGAACCTGCATGAGGAGCTTCATCCTTACAACTTACACTCCATCTCCTGCACAGGTGAGCTGTAGCTCCGAAGAACCACGCACAGCATCCCACAGCGGCAGAAGATGCAACAGGGCGCAATCAACGCGAGAGAACGACCTCAGCTCAAGAGATACATCCTCAAAGGCCACTCGGGTACCCAACGCGGACCACACACCCCCGCCGGGGCCTCTCCGTGCCCCGAGAGCCGCCCCTCACCTCTGCACCTTCCAGCTGCCGCGCAGCCTCTTCCGCAGGGCCTTGTAGCCGCCGGCCGGCGTGAAGCTCTCGCCCTTGGAGGCGTTGAACACTATGGCATTGCGCGGGCCGCTCTCCATAGGCTCCCCCGGGGCTGCCGGAGGGCTCTGGGGAGCAGCGGGCCAGCGCCAGCGCCCCGGCCGCCCGCGGGTCCCCAACGTGTCCCCGCCGTGCCGCCGTCACCACGCGCGCCCTAGCAACGCTCCGACCGGACGCATGCGCGGGTGGTGTTCCCCCCTTCCGAGTGCAGAGGTCGCCGCAGTGGTTCGCTCCGAGCCCCGGCAGGGAAAGGGGCGGGGCGGTACCACTGCGGAGGCCGGGGGTGTGCCGGGGCGGGGACAGCGCTGCGCGCTCCCGCTCTCCCTCAGCCCGGGCTCTTGGCCTCAGCCCACGCCTGTCAGGGACCGGGTCAGTCCCGCTGTCCTGAAGCCGCTCTTGACGTTTCTGGGCCTTTGATTATGGTTGTGTCTAAAATCCCGATCCTGACAGCTGCAGGTTCTTCCCTGTGAGGGTGCTGAGGCCCTGGCACGGGGTGGCCAGAGAAGCTGTGGCTGCCCCTGGATCCCTAGAAGTATCCAAGGCCAGGCTGGATGGGGCTTGGAGCAACCTGGGAGAGTAGAAAGTATCCCTGCCCGTGGCCTTTAAGATCCTCAACCCTTCCCTGATTCTGTGGTCAGCTTAAATTTGGTCTAAACGTAGCAGTGTTTGTGACTTTCTGCAGGCAGCCCCATGCTCTCAGGCCCAGCACAAAGCAAACACCCTCCTTCCCCACTTATCCAGGACAGCCAGAGAAGCACATCAGTGTTCACAACTTTAATATAAACCATGTCATATTTCCAATGACTTCAGTATATACAAGATAGAGCCTGATTAAAAAAAACAAAAAACAAACACATAGTTGTATCAGCACAAGGTTCCCCAGAGCATGAGCATCACACAACTTTTAGAAAGCCCCTTGTGTATCCCCTGTTGCCCTGAGCCCCCCCTCCTCCCCACAGCAACAGCACAGAACAGCTTAAAAAAAAAAAGCGGGAACTGACATTCAATGAATACACCAGCATTTAAATTAAGGCAGAATAAATAACTGTTCCACATCAGTGATGGGCATTTTCAGGTGAGTGCTGGAACCTGGCCACCACTTGCTGTTCACTGCCCTGTGCTCATCACAGTAGTGTTGGTGTGCCTGGGGCAAGTCAAGCACATGCTGTGAAAGCACCCCCTAACCTCAACAAGAGTTCAGCTATAAAGTTATTTTTATTTTTCCAAGCAAGCTGGCCTCTTTCCCCACCCCCTCCTTTGATCTGGGATTTTCCTCCTACACATTGGCTCCTCCATCACAGCCTCGTTGTTGCTTCAGTAGCATCCCAATCCTGGACCAGAAAGATGATCCACTCACTTTGAGGATGATCAGGCTGGCATGAAAAGCCACAGCACAGATCAGGATTTACAGATCTGCAGCTGACTTTGGAGCAATAACTGATGAACAGTTTTTCACTCAGCCCAGGGTGAGCAGCTTGAATGACAGAGTTCACTTAAAGCGAACGACTGCTGATGGTGATGTGAAGAGTTTCCTTTTATCTCGAGGGCTTGGGGAAAAGATATTGGACATAGCTGAGCATAGCTTCACCAAAAAAAAAAAAAGTGTGCAGTTACAGGAATGTGGCTGTTGACGTGAATGATGGCACATACCTCAACCATAGATATAACCACAGAGTGAATACAATTCTGCCAAGTAGCACAAGACACTCAGGGAAAATCATAGTCAGTGTCTCACTTTCCCTGGCAGGGAAACATTCATTTAGGGAGAAAATCCACCAAACAGCAAAAATTAAGAGCTCTGTTCCATCCCAGCCAGTTAGCGTGTTAGTGCCAATTTCCTTAAACCGTGAGCAAAGGACAGTACGAATCCTCAGGAAAAAAAAAACCAAACAAACAAACCCCAAACAAACTAAGTCTAGATTTCCCATAAAACCCATTCATTTAAAATATGGCTTCACAAAGCCTTTGTAAAACTTAAATGTCCTCTTCAGTTGGTGCATATGAAAATCCTAAAAATGCATCTGAGGCACTGGAGCTGCTGGCTGCTAGGTCAGGCGTGCGGGTGATGGAGGCAGAGATGGCTTCTTGGGTGAACTCAGGATCAAAGTGTCGCAGATCAGCTGGGCCAGCCTAAGCCAGGGAGCAGAGACACACAATCCTCAAGTGAGCAGCCCCAAACCTGACCCTTGAGCTCACACAGTCCAATGCAGCTGCTCTCCCAAAAGAGCAATCACCGCTGCATCTGCAGGTCCCAACCCACACCTCAGAACCCTCCGTGTCAGCATGAGACATCTGGAGAGCATCCCTTCTGTAAAACGGACAGAATTACCCACTTACCACATTGGGGTTGAATGGAGGAGTAATCCTCTTGTGATATAAATCATCCCAGTTGATTGGGCTGAAGAATACATGGTTCTTTATCTCAAGCTGTACAGAAAGCAGGAAGGAAGAGTCAGTCTTCTGCCAACCCTCCTTTTTCAGCACCTGGTCTCACAGCTTTAAGCTGTGGAAGAACGACTTGAAGTTACCACATACCCATATGCACAAATCCTTAATACATGAGGGTCCTGGTCCAGGAATCCCCTGAAGGGAAATGACCCATCACACACTGGTGTCCTTACACACACCAGCCCTCTCCCTCTGGAAGTCCAAGTCAACCCCATGTGTCCCTTGTGGGAGGCTGAAGGGACAGACTGTGTGGGAAGGTTTTCCAAGGCAGTGCTGTTATGAAAGAAATGCTCAGAATAGAAATTTTCCCATCCATCCTCCCTCCCTCCTGCTCATAGTGAAGGCCACCTACAAAGTCTGTTTTGGCACCCAGCCTCCTCTTCTGGTCCTTGTGGAGGAGTCCCTGAAGGATGTCACAAGCTGCCACAGTCTTGGTTCCTTGGATCTGTAGTGGCTTGTGCAGAATGTTGTCGTACATCTGAGACACATCCCGGCTGTAAAAAGGAGGCTAATTTGAAAGAGAGGAGAAGCAGCCAGGTAAAACATGAGCTACCAGAAGGAGCCACACATTGCAGGTCAAAATGAGTCCTGAAGTGAGTAGATGAGGGAGAGCTGCCACACCTCTGCTCAAAAGGGCAGTGGTAGGATTGAACCAGATCATTAATTCAGGATTTAGTTGTCTATCAAGTACCTTGTGAACACCTCACACCACAGCTTTTGCAAATAAAATTTCGACTATGTAAAGTAAATCAGCTCATTTCCAAACTTACCAGTCCGAAGAGCATTTCATAGAGGACAGCTCCTAGGCACCACCAGTCTACTGTCCTGTCATAGGGCTGCTTCTTTAGCACCTCAGGAGCCAGGTACTGGGAAGTCAAAGAAATATTGGAGTCAAATTATAAAGGAAGAGCTTTGCCCTTCTTAGTCCCAAACCTGGCTGCAGCTCAAGTTGAACAAATGCATTTGGAATAGCACAGATGCATTTCTTAGTATTATTTAATAAACTGTCCACTTGCTTTGGAGCAATGGGATTGAGAGGCACCTACCAAAGCACTCAAAGCGTCCTTGCAGGCTACAGGAGGTTCTTCCTCAAGAGGACTTCTACAAGTATTAGCCACCTGCTACAATTCAGCCAGCAATCCTATCCCACTATGACACATCACACCTCTAAAAAGCTCCTGTATTTCTTTAAAAACTGCAGTTTTCAGTCCCAATAAGTCTGCCAAAGCAGCAAAACTACCAAGAACTACCATTGAGGAGCAACAGGCAAGAATTTGAGCTTTCTGCAGAACAGTTTCCCACAGAATTACCTCTGTGTACTATCAGGCTCTATCTAGAACAGGAAAACACCAACACACACCAAAACTAGAAAACAAAGCTCAAACATTCCTGCTTGGTTCATGCTGTGCTATTGCATAAGTGACACCTCACTGAAAAGGAGGGAAATTCCTGCCTGCTTCTGCTGAGCTTGAACACTGAAAGGTGTTGTCTTTACAGCCCCTTTGCCAAGCTGCCTGGAGAAAGCAGCAGGACAGATATATTACCTAGGTTGAAGCATTACCAAAATCCCCAGGCTCAGAAAGAAGCAGGCAAAAAAGCCTCCAAGAAGCCAGACTGGAAATAGGCTTTCCCAAAACCCAGTTGCAGTGCACTGGAGGAAAAGCATTTCCTCCCCTCGGAGCAGTGTTCACATTCCAGGGGAAAGCCTGGTCTTCTCCTCTGTGCAGGGCATTCTGCAGCTCCTGCATGCACCAAGGACACACAGAGGAGCACAGCAAGGTCCTGTGCACGCCAGTACCAGCAGGCTCCTTGTTCTGTGCCTCTGGGGTCTCCGAGCAGGTAAACATCCTGCTCCCAGGGACAAGGTTGTCTCCACCTCCACAGCTATTTTCACAAGCCTGGCCATTTCCAAGTGCAGGAACCCCTGCCCCAACAGCTCATTAATACTCCAAAATTGCTGCGCTGTTACAGGCAGAGCTGTCTGCTGGCTAGAGAAGGCCTTATCTGAACTCCAGCTTCAGGCTGACAGCCTCAGAGAGCCCATAATTTTTTGAGGTGTCACATAAGCCCAAGAACCAGAGCACCAAGTGTCTGAAGGTTTCCAGCACCCAGGTCATAGCAAAGCCCCAGCACATGCAGTACCTCAGGAGTGCCACAAAATGTAGAAGTTGTCTCCTCTTGCTCCATTCCTTCTTTGCAGAGTCCAAAGTCTGTCAACACTATATGTCCCTAAAAAAGAGAAATTTTAGCTTGTCCCACTCTTTGTGGAGAGAAGACAAGATGTCCAAAGATTTGCCTAAGCATTAATTCTTATGTGGGTTTTAGTTCCACACTGCTCATCTGCCTGCCATCCCTCCCCTGATGTTCATCCTATTGTACAGGTACTGGAGCCTGTAGAAAAAAATAAGTCTAGATTTCTTCTTCCTTTTATTTCTCTACAGCTAGATAGCCATGAAGCAATCCAGCACTGCTGTGATTTTCTGCTGCTTTATCCCAGAGCCAATTTATGTAACAGTCACCACCAGAGTTACAGCAGTGACCTGCTCTTCTCCCCTGGATCCCTGCCCACAGGTCAGGTCCCAGCTTCTGGGAATGAGCCAAGGGCCCCAAAACCATCCAGTTCTTCAGAGGGCAAGCCCACTCATCCGTCCAGGATCTGCACAGAAGTGCAGTGGGGCAGACAGACAAAATCCATGCCATCATGTCAGCTGTAGTCCAGCTTGCAGAGCCACAGCCCTCTGCTCGTGGTCCCAATGGTTTTAAAGCCAGCAGGAAGACAGCCCAAGCTGTGAATATACCTGGCAATCCAGGAGGATGTTCTCAGGCTTTAAGTCCCTGCAAGACAAAGTGCTGTTTGAGCAGATTTGGCCAGATAAGTAGAAAACATGCATCTGAAACAGCATCAGCTAAGGACAGGAGTTAACAAAGCCTCCCAATCCAGATCACCAAGATCTTCCCAAATTGCAGACTCCCACCAGTATACATACATGCAAACATAAATAGGCTGCTTTCACACAGGATCAGGTGTTAACCTGCATTTCCATGCACAAATTGTTACTGAGGGATGATTTCTTACTTATCGAGCCAGGCTTATTTTATGTCTTTAAAATTAACACTCTCAGACTGATACTGGGAAGGGGGAAGAATGGTTTATTGCCCTTCAGGTCCTGTGCAAACCCTCTTGCACAGTAAAGTGCCAGCAGCACAATTTTGTCTGGGGTAGGACGTACTTCAGCTACTCCAGTCCTGCATTTCACTTCCCCAGTGAATCCCTTTCCCTCCCAACACCGACCCCCCCTGCCTGGGCAGGCTTGGTGCCCCTGCCTTACCTGTAGATGATGTTTAGGGAGTGCAGGTACCCAATGGCACTGGCGACTTCCGCAGCGTAGAATCGGGCCCGGGGCTCACGGAAACAGCGCTCCCTTTGCAAGTGGAAGAAGAGCTAGGGGAAGGTGGGAGGGTTGATCAGATCTCTAAAGGAATGCAAGCTAATCTGGAGCAAGGCTGAAAGCCAGCTACATAAGTGAAAAGTCATTTGCAGCAGATGAACAGCATGAAATAAGCCCAAGCCAAGGGAATTTAAGAAATCCAAACATCTTTCTAGAAATTGTTTCATTTCTTCTCCTCATAATTTGAAAAATTATTAATTAATTCTCAAAACCCCCATCATCTGCTGACCTGGTTAAGCTCCTAGCTTACTACAACCCACAGGCTGATTACAGTGGTAGTATGGCCATGAGACTTGGTACATGCAGAGAGCTGAACATGCAAAGGTCCCCAACATAAACTCAATTTGGGCAAGATATCCACCTTAACAATATCTCCCAGCCAGTTTCAGATAACACAGAATGACAGCTGAGAAAGGTAAGCTTCTACAGGACAGAAAAACAAATCTAGAAAGTTGCATCACCCCTAAGCACTGGACATGGATCCAGAGCTGGCCCACAGGGAGGTTTCCCTAAAGCTCACCAACACCAATATTTCCCATATTCTCTACAGGATTTTAAAATGCTCCCATACTGCTTTTCTTAGAATCTTTACTTTGGGAATCATCTGACTCTGGTCGTAGCCAGCAAGACCTTGACTCAATTTGTGTGTGAGGTATCCTGCCAGGTATTCCTGGCTGCTCCTTGCCAGCAGTCAAAACAACATTATCCCTCAACATCATTATCTTCTGACAAGAAATAGTTTTAAATAAAGCAGCATGTTTGTGAAGGACCAAAGAGGATTAAAACAAAGTCTGTAAGTGCACTCACCTCTCCTCCATTTACATAGTCAAGCACAAAGTAAAGCTTCTCTGAGGTCTGGAAGGAGTAGTGGAGTCCCACAAGGAAGGGGTGCTTCACATTTTTCAGGAGCACGTTGCGTTCTGCCATGATGTGGTTTTGCTGTCAAAAAGCAGACAAGGCATTAAGATTTCAGGCAAGGAACCAGCCCAGCCTGCCCTAAGGGCTTACTGCTGCTTTCAAAACAGGTGGAAGCTGGGAGTCCACAAGGGTAATTTCCAGCCCCAAAAAGAGAGCCACTCTCTCCTATCTGACCTAATTAATCTCTCTTCTTTTGTTCTCATGGCACAGGCAAATCCATGTTTCACATGTAAACTGCCTACCTGAATGCCAGGTTCCCCAGTTACATTACCCAGAGAGCCCTTACACTGATCTCAATTTCCAGAACAGCCCAGGAGAGCAGACATACCTCCTTTTTCTTGAGGATGGTTTTCTTGTGCAAGACTTTCACTGCATAGAAAGTCCCGTCACACTTGCGTTTGGCCAGGAGAACCTGCAACAGAAGGTCCTGGTCACAGCTATCTATCTCACCTTGGTCAGTGTTTCCTCATTAGCTCAACACTCTTGAGTGATTATACACAGAAAGCTACTTTAGAGGGCCAGGTACAGGGTTTTAAGGACCAAGCTCCAGCCCTCTCAATTCCCAGCACTTTTTCATTGCTGGAAGAAAAGCACTCAATTTCTCCATATATATCCCCTAGGCACCTAATAGAAAATAGTTTGGGAGCATTTGGGGCCACTTCCATTTAAAGTGAATCTTGGCTGTCTCCAAGGTTTCTCTGGAGATCTCTTACTGAACAAGTTTGAAACTTATTTTGAATCAAGCACTGCTCTTTACCATCACCATCCTGTGCATAAACCACCTCAGTCTTCAGTCCTTAGAGAGCTTGAAGGACCTTAAAGTTAGAATGGACTCTTAATAGCAGTATCTCAGGTCTTATTTAATCTCAGTCCCACTCAGGCCAAACACCTCAGGAGAGATGCAAGCAAAGGACACAGCCAGAAACTCCTTCAGCAACACATTTTCCTTCCAGGCTGCCTCCAAACAGCTGCAGCCCACCTCCACCAGCCCACTTACTTTTCCAAAGCTTCCTTTGCCAATAACCTTCAGGAAGTCAAAGTCTGTTGGCTTGGCACTGTTGGGCAAGAATGGAACAAGTTAATGTTTCTGGGAGAGAAACGCGCAGCAGTAACACCACCATCAAAGCAGAGTTCCTGCTTGGAAAAACCAGTGTTTGTGAAAGGGATTAAAGGGCACTGGTGGGTGACCCTCGCTCCCAGGTGGCTCAGGATTCACATTGTGTGTGTCAGTGCACCCTGCAGAGTGTGAGCAAGCCCTCAGCAAGCCACAGGCTGAAAGCAGCAGCAGTGACAGCACCTGTAAGGACAAAGTGATGCCTTTACAGGGGACACAGTTTATCCCTGTTTCTAGGGAAAGATAGTCAGGAAGCCAGCAGTGACAAGGAAGACCTTCCCTAGCTGTCAAAAGAAAAGGGACAAGAGGCTACAGATGTGGCCAGGAGAGGATGATTATAACAAGCACCACCTACAGCTTAGTCTTGGAACCTGGTGCATTGGTGACACATGGGGTGTTAAAGGCCAAGAAATGGAATTGTCCAGACTCCTGCAGACACCACCCTGTGACATGCAGGGACCATCTGCATCCCCCTGCCAGATGTGTTCATGCTCCACACCCTACCTGGCTTTGCAGGGAGCTTACTTGGGGTTAGCAGAAGGTCCGAGGTTGATGTTGTCAGTTGGTGTTGAAGGCTAGAGAAGATAACAAGAATTTTAGTCACAATGACTGTGCTGAAGTTTGGGTTTTCCCTTCCTCGACACAGCATCCTTCACACAGAGCCGTTGATAAATATCTATCAGCAAGAGACCCAGTGGATACTTCAGCAAACATTTAAGGTCTCTTTAGATGGCCTTATGCACACTTAGCACCACAGAGCTGCAGCCTCCCTTTTCCCAAAGACAAGGGGATACATACACACATACCCACCCTTCCTGTTCCCTAGGAATCTTACCCTCCCCAGACTCTGGGAACATTGTGCCTTGTCCAAAAGAGCCTCTCTGCTGTTTTTCTCCACCCAGCATCACCCACAGGACAGGGCAGCAATAAGACTGCCAGCAGGCTAACACAGGCTCTCTGCTTGTTTTTCATCTAAAGGTACCAGCCTCCTATGTCCCAAAGGTGAGGATTTGCTTGTTCAGAGCCATGGTCTCACCTGGGTGCTTTTGTCTGGGCTCCGAGAACGATCCATTAAAAACACAACTCGCTCAGCACTTGGGAAAAGAAGAAGTCAGTGTTAAATGCAAAATCTGAGAGAGAAACAGCTTCACACCATTAACCTGCCAGGGAGTAGTGCAAACCCCAATGTGTGCACCCCTTCCATCATAGGAGGGCCCAGCTGAGCTCCCCAGCACTGCTATCCCCAAAGGGTGGGATGCCTGCACTCTGGGGGAGGCAGGGATAGCATGTGCTGACAGGAGATTGGGGAAATAGGGTTCCTGGGTGAACAGGCATATCTAATATTAGCCCCTGACTTGCAATAGCACAGACTGCACAAGCACATGAGGACCAGCACAGCCCCAGCAGCAACTCAGCACTGGGCCAGGTAAAGCCACAGCTGTCCTGGCCATGGCCAGGCCCCTCTCGGGGCAGAAGCAGCCCCC
>WAAE01006747.1:0-37322 GCA_013400495.1 Nicator chloris
TATGTAAAATACATAAAGATAAAAAACCTGAAAATAAAATAAATCACATTTAAAAAATTAAAAAATAAAAAACTAATAAAATAAATACAATTAAGATCTCCCATTCCAGAAGCAAAGCATTAATTCTTCAATTCCTACCACAGTTCTGACATGAATTCCCACTTACAGTGGTGTAAGTGAACCAAGTAGAAAAAAGTATCTCCTTTCATATTTCAGAACTATTCCTAAAAGTCTTTTTACTGACATTTAAGGGAAAAGGAATCAGGCTTCCAGTCATCTCTGACATCTTTGGCTCCCTGTGTTTGTACAAGAAACCACAACATTTCTAGTGTCACTGCAACATTTTAAAAATTCTTCCTTTATTTCTCTGTGAAGTGAAAACTCAGCCCTACTATTGCTGAGGGCTCCATCCAAGTAGAAAATCATGCCACGCTTACATTGTGTAACAGAAAATGAATATTCTGGTTTTACTCTGATGTTAATTGCTGCCTTTTCCCTAACTAGATGGCAAGTGACCTTTACACATCGTTACTGCTAAGTGGAAAGAGAGAATAATAATGTTATTTTAATTGATTTGTGAATTATTGAACAGGGTTATGAATTCTGAACCTTCTCTGACTGGGAGAATCGATTGCATGGTCTGTTTACATTTGGGTATTTTGTATTTTTTGTCTCGTGCTGCCCTTTTGTATACATTCAAAAGATACCTAAAAAGAAGAACGTAACATTACCATTTAGAACAATTTATGTTGTGAATGGGTGAAAATGCTCTCAAGTACAAAATCTCAAATTTTATGGTTGGGAACCATGGGAAAAGCACCTAATAACAGACTATTGTATGTCCCTGAAAAAACAGTGGATCATGAAACTACAGGCTTGGAAACCACCTCAGGTGCTCATTCTGTCCCTTCTGGTAAACCACAGTGACATCACCCTTACCAGAATAATTTCTGATCTGTTTCTCTGCACAGTTCTTAAGGTCTTTTAGCAGTAAACAACACTTCATCTCTTCTCTATGCAAGCTCTTCTAGTGCTTCACAATCCTTACTGCCACATACTTTTCCGGACTGAAATTTCAGCCTCCTTTCCTGCAATTTAATTCCTGTACTTTTTTAAGAACAGCAGAGTCCTTGATAGCTGTCCAAAGAGAAAGTAAGTTTTTAGCAATCACCTCTGCATCCACCTTGTCGTAGTTTCATCAGAAAACCCTTCCTTATCTTGCTTTTGAGAAAACGATGTGAGAAAATATCAGGTTTCCCATGGTCAAAGTAAATTGCATGTATTTTTTTCGGATAGTAGCTACTAGGGAAGCCTTACCTACCGAGCAGCTGCAGATAATAGAACTGGGCCTTGCTATTCCTCTTTCCCATTTCTCCTACGGTGAACCCTGTGCATTCTCTCTGGTTACCATCAGTCAAATTATCTTCTCCCCTGATATCCTCAATGGGTTATTACCACTTGATTAGAATGGCACCTACAGAGCATTCCTCTAAGAGTTTGTGTGCCTTCTGTAACAGAATTATCTGAGTGTTGATGTGCTCCGTTCCCTGCAGAGGCCTAAGTGTCAAAAACCCTTGCTAGCCACAAGTCCTGAACTGTGCTTTACTTCTCAGCTGCTTACAAAAATACCTTTCACCTGATCTTCTTGTTTTGATGGTTCAAATTAAAGGCCCTCCATCATAGTGCTGAGAGGATTTCTGTGGTTCCTTAGCACCCAGTTTTTCACCAGGGCCACCTTACACTAGGAATATTACCACAAAGTATCTTCACATCACCCGCTGACACACACAGGTGCACACTGCCCCTTATTCTTCTCATTCCCCAAAAAAGATCTACTCACATTTGTGTACTATGCCATGACTTCAATCATTCCAAAAAGTCTCAGTTTAATTAATTTAAATTAACTAATTCAAATAATACTTTTGTTTATATATAAAGAATTGCAGGTCCTTGATTTTTTGGTTGTATAATTGCAGAACAAGCCATTTCCCCTTCTCATTTTCTCTGTATTTGTGCCATTCGTATCCATTTAAATACAACCTAACTTCCCTTAGGCATATGGTAAAGTTTCTTCATGAGAAAGTATCTGTTCTCACCTCAAAACCTGACAGGAACTGAAAGTTTCCTGTGGCAAAGCTGCAGAAACACGACCTTACCTGGCTCACTTACAGGATGCAGTCTGCTTACCCTGTCGCCCCTTCATGATCACCATCTCACTGCATGCAGTTCCATTTGAAAGTTTAGGTAATTAAACACTTTAGAGTAATTATGTGAGTCTGTGCTGCCATTTCCTTAGATATTTCCAACAAAATTTTAGCATTCCATGCAAGTGGCACATCTGTTTTTGAAAACAATTAAATTATTAGACACAGAGTAATTCGGTTAGCCCTAGAGATGACTTGAGAATTTTGACATATAATCAATAAACCTGGAATGTGAGAAATGGAAATTGGATTTGGAAGATTAACAAAGCCTGCCATTGAAAGATTGATTTTTGCATAAGAGTTTGTCTTAATCAGAATTCCCAAGGGGCCCAAGTAATAACTAGTTAATATTGGTCAGAAAGATATAATAACAAAAAAAAAATTATTGAGGAATGGTGTTCTCAGCTTCCCTTCCAAGGGCACTAAAAATTGTCTTATTTCACAGATTTCAGTAAAATAAGAGGCATCTGTTTCCTTGTAACTATGTTGCAGAATACTGTCATTTTTTAAAGTTTCTTTTAGCCAGAGTTCAAAATAAGAGCTGAAAACACAGATTTGTAGGGGAAAAAGAGTTCTACTCTACTAAAGGCTTAGTATCCTAAAGTAAAACAAGACTCAAGATTTTTGTGGGAGGGAGCATGGGACATCAGCAGGTTCCCAGCATATCTCCATATTTTGCACTATTACTGCCTTTTTGCAGGGATTCATTCCAGTATGAGAACAGGACCAGCCTGTAGATTATTTTGATTAGGGCCTCCTGCTAAAATTTGATGCTCATCCAAATGGTAGACCTTTTAGAACTATTTGTAGTGTTAATTCAGAAAACTTAATGAGTCTCTAATGAAACATTTCTGACTGCAGTATGTTTCTGTCACCATACCTTCCTCTGTGTCAATGCATAAGCTGTTTCAGTAACAAATGCTAACTGCAGGCATGATCTGGAAATATCCTGGCTGCTGGAATCTGACTGCCCACACTCCTGAAGGGTGGGAATGCCCTTGTGTGTTTGGGTTGTTGTAATTAGCATGTGCTGCATGCCATATCTCAGAGCAGTTGGGGGTTTTGGGGTCCTTAGCAGGCTATTTATATAGAGATTGAATTTTGAGACTAATATTTTCTGCACATAGAGGCCTTCAGTGTCCAGCTGAAACAGTTTAATTATCAGTAGAGATGCAGCTGAAAGAGGAGCAAATTACTCAAGGATTTAGAACGGAATCGTTTTGTTATTTGATTTACAGCATGGAGGAATTGCTCTAGTCAACAGGTTCTGAGGTAGTTTGTTTGGAAAGAGAGGTTTTTTCAGGATTTTGTCACTCATAATAGCTACTTAAGGAAAGAATACTCTCATCAGTCAAATCTCCATTAAAAAGTATGGATTATTTTCTTCTTTTTGTGCTAGACTGATGAATATGAGGGATCTTTCCTCAAATAAAAAAATATTTTAACAGACTGCTAATCATCTTCAAGAAGGATTTGGGAAACAACAGAAAAGACTATGGTGCAAGTGCAATATTTTATGCAGGTAAGCTGTTTTAAAATAATCTTCCCTTTATTTTTTCTTAATCTAAGACAAACAGAATGGAAGTTTTATCCACCAACTCTATAAATAAAGTCTCTCTGAATTTCTTCTAAAAGCAATCAAATTGCCTTTATTTAGCTGCCTTCTGTGTCAACAAACGCTGAATTATGCATGGAGGCTATGATATTGTGATACTCACTTTTAGTGACCTTATAAAAGCCAGAGGGAAATCAATACAGATTGCAGTACTAAAAATGCTGGAAAGCTTGGTGATCTGAGTAAGCAGCCAAAGTCATGTTAAAAAAAATCTGTATCAAATTTCATTTTTAAGATTAAGTGAGCTGATGCTTCAAAACCTTGGTTGTTTCTTGGTGAGCTTTTTTTGTTTTTTGGGGGAAGGGTGTTTTGGGTTTTTGTTGTTGTTGTTGGGTTTTTTTTAAGAAAGATTGATCTGCAATAAAACTTAATAAGGATGTGTTTGAGAAATCTTTTTTACTCTTAGTCTCTGTCATCACTGCAGCCTTAAAGTTATAATTTAAACTTTGCTGTTGACCTTAACTGAGTTCCATGTTTGTCTTTGATTCATTCCAGCACTGAGGAAAAGTAAAAAGCTCCAGATACTCCAGGAAGTCATTTCCTACCAGAGACAAAGCACCTTTTGGGAGTCAAACTTAACCTGTGCCACAACAGTCAAATGAAAATGCATTCTGAAGAGTTTTGTTCCATGAATTTCTTTTCTCTCGTTTCAAATCCATTTTTTTCTTTGTCTTCCAGACATGCTGCACAATGGGTTCCACAACTGAATCAGTCTCTGTGGTGAAAAGTTAATCTTTGTTTGCTTAATCTGGTTACCTTTTGATTGCAGTGGTTCCTAGTTATTGTGTTGTAAGATAAGTGAATGCACATTCTGTGTACATTTTTCCTATTATAGTTCATGCATTCTTACCATATACTCTAAAATTCTTTTCTATTTTCTACTCAGCATTTGGTCTATGTAAACCATTCCAACTTTTTGATCTGCCTTTTTGCCCTTCTCTGTACTTTTACTCATGCTGTTAAATCCTTTGGGATGAGATGGCCAGAAGTGTATTCAGTATTCAAGACATAACACAGCCTTAGACAATGGCACAGTGATGTTCTGTGCTTTGTTATCTAATCCTTCAATAATAACTTACAATATTTAATCTGACAACTCATTAGCTTTTGAGATCTGAACTGAGGTTTCCAATGAATTATACACAAAAAATCAAATATATCTAAAAAAAGCTTTGTCCACAGTATAATGCAATAACACTCATAGATCAGAGCTAAAATTTCACAACCACCTGCTCAGAATAGCTAATATAGCTCAATAGAACTCAGTATCCATAGCCATGGAATAACTTTCAAAATTCCAGCATTGAAATAAAAGAGATACCTCACTTGATCCAGAGAAGAGAGAGGTGAATTAGAGCTGGAAAGAAGGGAAGAAATATCACAGATGATGTCAGCTGTAAATTAGAGGGGAAAATGTCTGATTTATTAAAGAGAGTGGAACATAGATGTTGTTACGGTAAATTGTTAATTAAAACGCAGAAGATGAGTCTGGTTTCAAGAAATGAGGAGTATTTTGGGATCATTATGATGTTTGGCCATTCGTAATCTTTGTGATTTATTTAACAAAATTCCTGGCTTCCAGAATACAGCTGAGCTCACATTGCTATCCTTAGACTTCCTTTCCTCCAAATGGTTCTCTTGCCAGGAGGCTTAAAAATAGACGTTGCTATCATTTTTTTTTTTTAATGCACCCTGCACAGTGGCAACTGCAGCCACTGTGAGAGGAGTGACAACATGTGAGACACTCCCCTGAAGCCAGTGGTGCAGACAATGGTGAGTCAGGCTGCTCCCCTGCAGCTCACTGAGGTCCACCAGTAAATTCTGTGAAACTTAGTAGCATTTATAAAAGGCCTCAATTATTAAGCATAATTAAAACCTATCCCCCTTTTTTTATTTGCTTTTTCTCTCGTGTTTGGTGTTTTCTGGGATTTAGGAAAAAAAAAAAAAAAAAGAGGGAGTAGTTTAACATTTTGGAAGTTTACATCCATCCAACTTTATGATTCAATCAATCACAGGTTTTCTTCGTTTTTTTTCCCCCCAGAAACCAATGTGATGAGTCAGAGACCTCATTCCTTCACTCACTTTTTATGACAGTAACTGCTTTGACTTTGGCAAAACAAAACTGTTGTAAGAGCATGATTGGTAGTTATTATGCAAACAAAAGCTTTGTTAGAACAGTTCTGATAATGCTTCCAAGTAATGGTGATGTAAAGTGAGATATAAGTAAATATTCCATAGGTGGCTCAGTTGACTACTAGAAGAATGATGCAAAAGTCCCAATTAATTGCATACAAATAGTTTACTTCAAGAAAACTTCTTGCTGAAGTCTTCAAAATTTGATCCCAGATTATTAACGAGGATTACTAAATGAAGCAAATCTTCATGCACTTTGATATTAAAAGCTTTGTGTAAGCAAATAAAATTGATTATTTTCTTGGGAAACCTGGGATAGTTTGTTTTGTATTTTCTGCCAAAATACATTTTTTTCTAGCCAAATTGAGACGTAACTGAAAAAAAATTACTTTGGTGTGGATTTTTTAACTTGGAAAGAGGATATCAAAGCAGTGATTTATCCTATGAAGGACCTGGCCTTCACTCAACTATTAAAGAAAATGAAAATAATGAAGATGGTTTGCTGTAGAGCTACCAGGGCCTGAGTGTAACATTTTCAAAAGAGAGATGAAGTAAACTAAGAAGCGCTTGGGTATCTTGTATTTCCCACTGTAATTATTGCTCTGTTAAGGGTTTGTCTCATGAGCAATCACTGACTGCTCAGATCTTCTAATGAATATTTAGGATATATGGTAAAAGAGATGTTTCTGTTATCACCAGATCTCTTTGAAGGTATAGGCAAGATAATTTGTCTGTCAAAATAGAAAATAATGGAGAAGATTGTTTTCTCCTTGCACATCTTGAAAGCATTGATCCAAAAAAAAATGTTTTAATGAACAAGAATAACACTTACCTTGACATTTGCTAGCATATTAAAGATTGCATGAATAAATAGTGGGAAATAAACATCCCTTTAAGCACTACAATTGAACTGAAGCATGACATTTTAATTTCCTTAAGCCTTGGATCTTCCAGTCATTTGCATCAATGACACATCAGAGCCTCTAGGACTCTGTTCTTGGGTTTGACTTCTCATTGTTATTTTGTTTCTATGAACTACACTTTACAGTGGTTTTTAGAAGTAAGTCATTTGCAAAATTCATCCCATCAAGATTTTTCCTTCTCATGCAGCAGCAGGCTATAGCACTGCTGCAGAGTGCACCAATTCCTGCAGGATGCAGGCTGGGAAAGCTGACTGATGGAGTCAGCCTCGAGAATGGGTGCATCCAAAATTCATGTAGATTCATTTGTTTATATAGTATACTGTATTCCTATATATTTGTTTATATAGTATATTGTACTCCTACATCTTTTTTCAAGCATAGATCCCAGATCAGAGCCAGTCCTGCAGAGTCTAGGAATAGAGAAACACTCTGTTTCTTTCCTTCCTTCCAAGAAGTGTCTGGTTCTCCACCCAACTTGACTCTTTGGGCCACTAAACTGAGCCCTAAGCTTTACTTCACCATTTATTTGTCTTATTTCAGATCCCTTGTCCCCCCCTGTCAGAAAGCACAGTTATACCCTAGAATGGTTGCATTTTATGGTTTCTTTGGGCTGATGAAAGAGTGAGGCAATAGACAGGTTCCACATATTTATCTTCTTAACACAGCACAGAGCCATCAGCCTTTGGCAATAAGTAAGAGCAATTAACAGTCTGGCTAGTCATTTAGCAGGCATGTACTGCATCAGAAGTTACACACTGCTTCAGGCAACTGAGGAAGACACAGACCACAAGAGTCCATCCCCAAATCTCTGATCAAATGCCTTCATTGCCAATCTTGGAGAAATTTACATAGATCCTAACATATGACATCATCTTCAATGCTTAATAAAAAGATATAATGGGACCTTATTTTTTTAACTACTGAGAGAGGTGATCAGAATATTTGTAGTCTGTGGTATTTATGGAAAATATGTCCCAATTTTCACTACAGTTCTGAGAGCTCAAAATTAATTTGTTACTTTGGAGGGCTTTTTTTCTGAATAGCTTTTATAAATACATTTCAGTTTCAGCATTATTGCTCCTGCTCCATGGCAGACAGGCCGGAAACTCAAATTGTTTCTATGAGGTTTTCCCCATTCTAATTGGACCTTGTACAGCTTCTCTCCTTGTTCAGCCCCTAATTCTAGAAATGTGAGGTACTGCCCAGGGATTTACAGAGTGTGCATAAATGATGCTCAGCAGGAATGATGAGGTTTCATGCAACATGCTCTGAGAAACTGGCTTGAGTGTTGGGGAACCTGAACACTGATTTTTTTTTGTCAGCTATGAGTATTTTTTTTGTTTTTTTTTTTGAAAGACACCTGTGTTTCATGGTGTCCCAGTTATAAAATGCTTCAAGACAAGCATCACCTTAAACTACATATTTTTGTATTAAAATGCAGGATTCTTCAGTGCTTTTTCAGATTGTGACCTTTCTTCAGAGCAAATAATGCCATTCTTTCATTCTTTGTTCTCAACTTTGTTTTCAAGGCTACATCCAAAGTGCTTGGCTTGTTTACCCTGTTCTTAAAGCTCCTTTTTTGCTTCTCAGGAGATCAGAACCACTCAACTGAATTTCCTTTAGTGATGGAAACTAGGCAGAATTTGTTGCTTTTCAAAACAAAACAGAAAAGCAACCAACTCTTTCCATCTTTCAAAACACCAAAAGAAGCTTTATTCCTCAAGGCACATATTAAATTTATTCAGTTTAGCCTTTCACTCAATATTAAAGACGTAAAAAAATTTCCACCTTCCCCAGTAATTTTCTTATGGCCACAGAAGTGAATCTTCTTAATATTACCTAAAATATCCTTTCAGAAGATTAGGTCCTTGCTTATGAATGGTACTAAAGCCCATACTCAAAATTACAAATCTAATCATCTCCACTTGCATCTGCCATAGCATCCTCCAGCTCATATTTATACTGATCTATCATCAAATTCTGGAGGCAGTGTTAAAGTAAATTGATCAACCAATCCTCTAAAAATGCACTGAAATTCAGATCCTCTTCTGGTGAATATTACCAGACATAAAACAACATTTGATAGAACACATTTCAGCACCTCAAAGTATTTTCAGTAGCAACAGTCACATTCATTTGCAGTCTCAGAATGAGGAAAACATCAAACTACACTTCTTTCATTAAAGTTTGAAAAGCAATGATCTTTTGACCGCTGAGAGTAAAGCCATGTGGCTAAATAATCCTCCACTGAGAGGGCTAAGTTCCCTGTCTTCTGCTCTGTCCTCTCCCCTATATTCTCTTACTTTCCCCCTTAAAAACTACTAATGCCTTCATAAGCAATGAAGGTAACAGTAATTCTGATGCTATGGACATGACTTTAAAAAATCGACTTTCACACACGGAAATGTGTGTCAGTATCCTTAGTGCAGCACCAGTCAGGGATTTGCTGTATAAGCCATAGAAGAGTACCTAAAATTCTGCTAAAATTTCTTGTATATTCTCCTCAGAACTACTTAGGAGCTGCAAATTACAGCTCTCTATATATGTATAAATATATATACACATACTTCTACAGCTGGAGAGAGAGGCTGTTCTCACCCTTTTTGCCCAAAATATGTTGGGGTTTTTTTGTCTTTCCTTTTAAAAGCAACATTTTGCAGTGACTCAGGCTGAAATGTGAATTTCCTCTGTTGCTAGCAATCTTCTAGTAGCTATTGTAATTTTCTCAAGGACAAAGTTAAGGGCATAAGTAATTAGACAAACACTAATAACACACATACAAATCAAGATGCCCTCCTGAGCAGCCTCTCTCTCCCATTACTGTTTTTATCTTTGTTGAGTTAATTTGGTTAACATTTTACTCTGTTGGTTTTAAATCATCTCCAGGAGCACACAACTCCTTTAAGATCCTCAGGTAATCCAAACTGTAGCAATTAGTAGCTATCAGCTACCCCTGAGGGGACTGGGATTCCTGCAGAACTGCATTAGGGCTGCTAGCAAATAGGCAGTGAAACATGGAACTTCACCAACTTTGTGAGGAAACCAGAACAAAATCATGGTCAGGACAGCTCCAAATCTATTGACACTCTCAGTAACTATCACTACTGCTCATCACAATGTTGTCCCGGTGTTGTACTGAGTATAACTGTTGGAAATTTATGCCATTGTGTTCTTTGCCAGATTTCCTTCAGTATTTCACTTGAGCTACTCAAGGCAGGACTCCTCTCCTCCCTGCTCTTCTTGCAATAGCCCAGCACAGTAGGGTCCCAACAGTCTGGGACATGCAAATGCTGCCACAGCACTTGAGGAGAAGAAATAACAACAGAAAACAGCCAAGAGAAAATCCTGGAGCTCCTGCTGGAAAACACCATCTCAAAACACTGGAAGGTGATGGGGGAGTCAAAGTACAATCAGCTTGGTTTGTAGTTTAGAGCTGGAAAACAAAAAGTACACAAGCCTATCTATCAGTGAAAGGAAGAACAGGAAGAAGAGAGAAGAGTAGGAAAATGTGACCAAAACAAGCAATATCTCCTAATACAGGTCCACCTCAAACGTGGGGGCACTGGTTGAATGCATTCAAACTTAAATATTGATGATTCCCAAAACACATCCTGAATAGATTCACATTCACTAATCAGGGCTTCACAATTCTTCATTGCAACACATTTAGTTTATCATTCCTGCCTTCAACCAGATTTGCTTGTTCCTCACAGCCTTCTCAAAAATGTCAGGCTATTTGCATAGCTGGAGCTCAAAATTAATTTTCAAAAGACTAAAATATTTAAAAAATAAAGAACAATAACATATGTCAGAAAACCAGTACTTATACCCAAAGGTAAAACATTTTTCTGAAAACAATTTCGGCTCTCAGATTTCAGACCTGCTTCCATAAAAAATGCCAGACTGAGGTTAATACAAAGATGTTGATCTATTGTCTTTGAAACTCCCCTGTAGCAAAAAATCCCTGTCTTAACATCTCCTGTAAAGAAGGGTCAACATCCATGCCTGTCCCAAGTCTTTTATGACCGTAGCATTTAATTAGATTTTTAAAGCTTAGGTACCTAAGCAAAACAATTTACCACACACAGATCAGAAGATAAAATCCTACCCTCAGAGTCTCCAATTTAATCCTTTAGAGGGCATTTCCAGAGGTTGGCAGCTCTGATCTTTGAGCACTGGTTCCCTGAACAATGACTGCTTCATAAGGATTCTTTCTTTTAAAGAGTATTGGGGGGTCATTTATAAACAGACTTCTGTTTCAAATAAGAATATCTTTATTCTTCTTTGACTCAGTTAATATATCAAGTCCCTTTTGGTAATGCCAATGTGCTGCATCCACTCTTGTGGTGCCTACATAGGATTTCAAAGGTTCACTACAGATCCTATTCTGTCATTTGTGCTTAAACAGCTTGAAAGGGAGGCAGACTTCATAAGACCACTCCTACAGACAAAAATGCTGCTCATTTTCTGCTGCTGGGTGTCTGGGAAGCAATCACCAGCTGGTAATTAGCATGGGAGTCCTCTTCCCTTTTCAGGGACACAGCAAAGCAAATCTGGATTCCATCCATCCCACACCCAGTCCAGAGATGCTTCCTCTCACCTGCAGTTTTACTGCACCATCCTGTCATGTACCAGTGTGTAAAGGACCAGAAGGCCCACAGTACTCATGTCATTTTCTTACAAGAAAAACAAAGGAAAAAAAATTCAAGCAAACAACACTGAAAAAACCCAATCTTCTATGATGAATTCCAAGTCAAACTGAAAGAGTCCAAGAGGCAGTAAGCTCATACTGCAGCATGGAGGAATCAACAGTCAAAAATAGAAACTCCCTGAATTATAGCAGTAAAGCACTGGAATCAGTTCCCAGGGAAAGGTGCAGGCAGCCCTGCCACTGGATGCCTTTATGAAGACAGACACAAGTGGACTTGATTCTGCACTGGAACAGGGGAATAGATGTCCCTGTAGTCCTGTTCTCTGTGGTGGGAAAGGGCTAAAGACAATACTAATCAAAATGATCAGCAGGCTCCTGTGAGAGAAAAGCATTTTAGCAGACCTTCACCTGGCATTAAAATGTAACACAAGTGCCTGCTCTCTTTAATAGCCTTGGTCATGATTCCATATTAAGGCAATATGATGGAATGTGCTTGGTTAAAAAAACATAACTATTTCCTGCACACTGTGTTTATAAGCATTTCCAGAAACTGCAAGTTTTCTTTCCCCACAGGGAAGGCATGCTGTGATTTATGAACTGTAACAGTGAGCTTAATTGGGAAGGAGATATCATTGTTGACAACTTTGTCTTCACCTAGTAACTAATGGAATAAATCTGCTGGGAGCATTTCCCCCATCAGGGTTTTGGACAGTGGCTTTTGGAGGCCACATGATTTCTAATGCCATACAGCTTNAGGTCCAGATCAATCAGCAGTTTGATCAGATGGGTCTAGGGCAATTTGGCCCAGGGATAAATAGCTTGAGGCAAGCACTACGTGAAGGGGACATGCCAGAAACTGAATATGAACAGAACCAGAGACAATTAGCTTGGCTGTCTGTCAACCATATGCCTTTAGTGATTCTAGCTGGGGAGGGGTGTTGTCAAATGGGTCCAGCTGGTTTGGCATTTGTTGTTTATTTAGTGACAAAACATTAATTTAGAAGGCAGACATTTAAGCTTTCTCTTGAGCATATTTTCCTTGCCATTATAGTTCCTGCTAGTGTATTTCCCCTCCAGTATGACCAATTTCAGTCATTCAGGACTGAGTTTATGGAGCCAAGGGACCCACATCAGATACATCCATGTTATAAGAATGGGGCTCAGATGAATGATGTATCATTTTCCCTGTCCAGAGGACACTATCCAGCCATGTGTCTAGAGTCTATCAGGCTGTGTGAGGTGATGCACAGGACATCCTAAATCAGAATTCACTGTTCATAGGCTGGACCCTGCAGATTCTTAAGTAAACAGAGGATTCATTGAACTAATGGACCACTCAAGCATGTAAACCCACATAATTGTTTGCATGACATCAGGCACAGGTATCTCAGAATAAACTCTGCACTGCTTGTATTGACAAATGCCTCATGAATAAATAACACAAACTGAACGTCACTGTCTTCTGGGCAATATATTCCCACCAGTACGAGGGCAGAGATTACTGTCATGAGCTGCAGTCCCTCTTCAGACTGGGGATTTTTTGTTCCCTTTGGCTAATTCAAGATGGTTCACCTTGCATTCTAAAAGGAGGCTTTTACAGGACAAGTGAACTTTTACAGGAGAAGAGAAGAACTTTTAAGTGGAGAAGAGAAGACACACTATAGAAAGGGTTGTAGAAAGGCTCTACACTCCGTGGAGTACTCCTGTAGCTGCTCTGCTGCCCACCCCACTGTAGATAGGGAATGCCAACCTTTCTTCATACTTGAGTGACCAGATGAATAATTTTCCTTCTTAACAGAAGACAGCAGAATGATTCTGTTCCATCTTATTGCATTCTGATTCCTGAAACTATTGCTCTCTTATTGCTCTCTAAACATTACTGATGCAGCTGCTTCTGGATATCACAAACAGCTCCCTTTCTTTAGGCAGTTTTTACTCTAAGACTAGGGCCATTTATGGTCATTCACATTTAATTAAGGTACCAATCTTTCCTTCTCAGAAGAACAATTTTTTTTTTCCTTCTGATGAGGAGAAGCCTAAAAGAGAGTTTTCACTGTTCCTGCCTTTTGTACTATCTTGTCAACCCTCTGAAAAATGGAAAAATTCCCTTCCACACAATTCAAGGCTCAAGACTGACATTCTTTCCTCTCTATTAACATCCTAATGCATGTGAAGTGGCAACCCAAATTCACTGATTACTCATTATGGCCTTGAGTTTAATGATCTACTGATATTTCTTTCTTTTCTTTCAGCAGAGACTGCCTACTTTTTTAAGACATGAGAGTACAGCACAGAAGCAAAGACACTTCATTATCTTTTGATATTCCCCTTCAGTATATCAAGGTTGTTTCACTGTACAATTATAACAAGACAACAAAAGAAAGCCTCTTCAAACTCTTCAGGAAAACTAGAAGTGGTTTCTGTGCGATCACAAAAGCCAGGTATGGAACCCACCAATCGTTGTTTACCAGATTGAAGTAGTTTTCAACATTATTTAACTTACAGCTTCTGTGTAGACTATTACATTGCTAATTAACTTCAGTGGCAACAGGCTTAGCTTGATTTGCTACATACAGAAACCCCTAGGAAAAGCCATTGGGTCCCAGGTAGAAAACAGTGCCAAATATTCGTATTTCTTGAGCATTCTTCATATAGCACGTCCCTCTTCACTATTTAGCAAAGCACCTCTCACTCCCAGGGAATTTCAGAGAGAAAAGCAGAATATAAGCATGTGGATTAGCTAAAATGGTTGCAGTGCAACCTTTTTCTCCCTTAGAAGTGAAAAAGAATTATAGCCAAAACCTCTAATAAAATGCAGGGATACCGTAGACATTCTATTCAAAGGATTTCCTGGTGGAATGATATCAGTGAACTCTTCAGTAGAATTAACAGAAGTTTCTTCTCCTTTCCACGTATTACTACAGCAGGTTGCAGCTAGAAAATGTACCTCTATTGAAAGGTAAACAGGCAGGGGTTTTAGTATTCCTTGTATTCATACCAATAAAGTGAAAAATCACCACTGATGATTGAGACCCCACGGCATCCCTTCTAAGAGATTTGCCAGCTTGCACTCCTAATTATATACAGACACTCGTGTTACAAAGGGGACAATAATCACTTATTTGATTAGCACCTCCCCTGGATTCTCAGAGTATCTTCCTAGACAGAGGGCTGTCATCTTTTCTAGTTAGCTTTTCCTCTATCCTCTTCTTTTTCTTCTTCTCCCCCTGCCCTTAATCTTTATTTCAATAACCTTTACTCCTAGAAAGGTGACAGGAGCCAGTGGCAGTACTTCTTTCTCTAGATTCACAATAGGTAATCTCTTGCAATATCATTTTAATAACAGAAGGACAATAAAACATCATCTGAGAAAAAGCACAAAGGGGAGAAATGTGCACAAACATGAATGATAGAAAAGCAGGGTGGGAATATGTCCTCAAGTGTTTCTTAGGGCATTTTCTCTCTTTTTTTTTGTTTGTGTCTATCAACCCAGTAGAGCAAGTGCCATATGGAATTCCATCTCAGGTCCTGCAGTTCTAGATTCAGTAATGCACTTGTGTTTCAACAACAGCAGGATGTCTCTAACTCACTATGACAGAGGGAAAATGCACATCTCTTATTATATTTCAGTGAGACATGGGGCATTCTGTCTGGTGTAAAGCAAAGCACACCTGAGGTTTAGAGGTAGCATATCCAGTGTAAGCTCTTCAGAGAAAATTACCTATACTTTGATCTTCTTGATGTGACTTCTTTAATTTGTTATGCTCTTATTTGGAAGGTGGACTGACATCCTAATTACCCCACAATATCTCAGAAAGCAATCAGTTAATTCCTCTTAATTGCTCCCTAATTCTTTAATGATTTCTTAAGTAT
This sequence comes from Nicator chloris, assembly GCA_013400495.1. Classification (NCBI taxonomy): domain Eukaryota; kingdom Metazoa; phylum Chordata; class Aves; order Passeriformes; family Pycnonotidae; genus Nicator; species Nicator chloris. The sequence continues at coordinate 15,400 of WAAE01006747.1, forward strand.
TTGTATGTTACCCCAGGTTAGAGTGCAATGTTAAGTGCCTTCATTTAGTGGATATTTAGTCTAGATTTTTAGGGGCAGATATGAAGTGCCATTCAAATGCCAACTTGACTTTGAAAGATCACTCTGAGTCAGAGATCTCAGTGGATTGACTCCAAAGAGCAAAGGAAACATGTGATTACAATCTAAAGAATATTTTAACATTTAAGGCAAGTATTCACATCATCTCACTGACATTAAGACAGAATAGCTATAACTCTGCATACAGACTCCAAATTAATCGATATGCCTTCATTAGATTGGGATAGGTGCAGCTCCTGCATCCCCCCAGCAGGGAGCCTGGTGGCGACAGACACCTGTCATTGTCACCCGCCCTGCACTGCTGCCACTGCGCTCAGAGTGAGCCCTACCCGGGTCAGAACTCTCCCTGTAAACGCGGTTTGTGCCTGCCTGTCTGCCCTATACCCCAAGGCCCTCAGCGTGTTTCTCACCTGCACTAGGTACAACCATCATGCCTTTTTTCTGTTTCCTTATCCCTGCACAATTCTGCTCATCTCTCCTCCTGCAGCATCCAAACAGCACCTTCCCCCATCTCTGTTCATTTTGATTCCTTTTCCACACTCAACAGGAATGACTCAGACTTACCCGACAGTAACACAACTCATCCTTTACTCGCACTATTTCCTCACCTTTACAAACTTGTCTGATGCACAGTTCAGGTTCTTATATGGTGCAAAGTGTTTACTTACTTTGTATACACAACCCTAAAACAGAGAAGCTGAACAACAGGCAGACAGTTGCCTTAAGATGGTAGGACCAGATACAGCAGTTTACTTCCTGGGGACTAAGAAAAGATTCTAAACAGGGAGTGTAAAAAGGGATAATAACATCCCCCGTGATTTGTGATGCACCCTACAGTCAGAAATTAATTCACAAAATGAAAACTGATGTAACCATGTCTTTAACAATGCTTATGTAGTCAGAAAAATAATCTCTCAGATGTGTGCAATAACTCCACCTGGTGATTCTCAACATGGAATTGTCAAGTTTAAAGCTGCTTCTTTGAAGAAAGAGGAGCAGAGGTGTTACACAAACAAAAGGCCTAATGTTTAACATTAGCAGCACAGTTCTGATACAGTAGCTCCTACACTCTGCTAGCCTCTATGTGGCTTAACCTGTAGATTGCATCTCAAACTAAAACATGTATAAATAGGAACATGGTGCCCACTCTGCCCGCAGAATTTATTTTGTTTGATAGTAGGAACCATGTACGTCCCACAGGAGATTGTTGAACACTTACTGAAATAATTTCTAACTTCAAATTATTATACTCATGTCGAAAGCATCACCCCTTCTTTCAAAACTCATTCTTCCTTTTCTAGGAATGGAGCATAACAGTGTAGATGACATTCAAAATGCAAGGCTGAGCAGCAAATAGACCAAATCTCCCTCCCTCCTGTTTAAAATGTTGATCCCCAGGACTGCCCAAGTTGGTCCTCCAGAGAAATTGATTTTTGATACTGGCACCAGAGACTGTTGAGGATTGAAAAGCAGACCACCGTTATCCTACAGATGTAACAAAAACATTTCTCATGCCTTTCAGACTAAGAGAGAAACCATGCTAGATTTCTTGCCTCTCACAACATATTTTAAACTAAAAGTTTTCCAAGGCCCTCACAGATCTTTTCAAGGAAGACAATTTGAAATAGACAGACTTAATTCTCTACAGTATATTGTAAATTTCTAGGTTTCCAGCCAAAAATTTTTGACATATGCACACTGACATATATATATATATATATGTTTGAGACTCCATTTTCTAGAGGTTCTGCTAGTGAGATTCCTCAGGCTGCTGATAAGCAATAATGTCATATTCTTATCAACAATTATAATAAGCCTTGCTAAAGCATACAAAAATTCTTACCTATAAGCATTTCCTAAAATAAGTATAATAAAATTAAAAAACACTTGAATAAAAACAAGGTTTTCAAAATATTTTGTTCAATTCAAACAATATTTTTCCCAGTTTATATGGAAAAGAAAAAAAATATCTTGAAGTGTTATCAACACTCTTATAGGTTTGCAGAAAACATCAGTAGAAAGCTTTTTGACTAGAAAAATCATCTGACATTAGAAAAAATAGAATCTCAAACACCTTTTTTATATCTGAAATATGCTCAAACACAATTAGATCATATTTCAGAGAGCACTGGTATGAAAATGGTAAATCATTGCAGTAAAAGATCACTGGATAGATACCTATGCTGAGATGAGCTAAACAACACCTGGATTTGCCTGCTGAGTGGGGTCTCTCTCACTTTTCTCTGCTGGCTTTTTATGGCGTAGTCAGTGTGCCTACCAGGGTCACCCTTTAAAAGGAAGAGATCCATTCCTAATGACTGCTAAAAGAGATTTCATTTGGTGCAAATATTACAGAACTGTGCATTAGAAAAGAAAGGGGCAGGACTTCTCATAAGTGTGTTTGCCATGAAATTAATAAAGTTACAGAAGGAGGTCCTGCTCAGCTCTGTGACCATGTGAGTAGAAAAAGCCAGTTGTGTTGCTCTGGATTTACCTTCAAGAAGTGAAAGGCCCCACCCTGGAAAGAGAAGTACTGCCTCAAAGGACTGTTTTTTCATATTGTGTCAGGTTCAGAGACAACTCATATAACTGAGTCAGTCTGGAAGCCCACCCTGCCCTCTGGAAAGCAGAACACATGGCAAAACAGTCTTGAACATGAGAGCTGTACAAAGTCACTGTTTATTTATGACAGAGGAGCAAAAGGATGCTCTGGGGTATCTGAACTTTATGTGGGTACAAGCAGGAGCTTAGCATAAATATAGGGAGCTTGCACACTCACTGGCTAGGGAAGTGTAAAGCTGGCTGGATGGGGAGCAAGAAATATACTTAAGGTGCAGAAAGATGTTCTACTTCATCAAATTCAGGTTTCTGTTCTCTTTTTCACTCAAGGTTGTTGGTTGAATCTGCACAGGTAGTTGAACTGAATCATAAGGGGAGCAAGTTATGTAGAAAACCCCTCAATTAAGAAAAAGAAACACCACCAAAAAAAAGGCACCCAAAAGACTACTCAACAACCAATCCAAATTTCATTGAGCTTGCTATAGGATCTCCAGAAATATTTCTAATCTCATGGACTTGTTAGGGAGGGTGGAGGAGGCAGTCAAGAGCCAGTTAATTCTTGGTGACACACTAAGCAGGTCCATGTCATTCATCATTTTATATATGCCTGCCATGTTCCTCAGGCAGTAAAGCCATTTATACATCTACCTGGACTGTATTTTTCTTTTATGGCAAGGACAAATGTCTGTATTTGTTGAGCATCTTAGTTTTTCCTTCAGTATCATTAATGCTGCCACGAGTCACTACTGCCTCCAAAGAGGATGGAAGTACAGCAGATGTGTGCTTCTTGGAGCCTTGTCTACACTGCTGTGAACAAGCCAGAGGAACAGAAATCTAGTTGAAACAGCTCCCTCAGAAAATTATTCCTTTTCCTTAATATCATACTTGAATCAGAAAGGAAAATTCAGAACATGCTTCATCCCAGATCACCCCAAAGCAGAGACAGAAGAGCTCTTTGCAGTACAGACCTGTGAAGAGACCCTGAATCATTAATATTTACATGGCAGAACTGCCCTGGCTCACTTGCTAATGTGGTTATGCTGTTTCCAAGCTCCATGCAGCATTTCCCTGTTATTGCACACAGTCATGACCAGACAGTAACTCAGAGTGACAATGCACACAGTAATCTCTGTGCAGGGCTCTCAGTGGGCACAGCCAGGGGTATACACTGTGGATGAACTGACTTGGGGGTACATGGCATCCTGGATCCCATAACTCCTCATTCAGAAGTGCTCCCCACCTTAGTCTGATGCACTATTTTCACACAACTGGCTCTTTGTGACCAACCCTCTTTGCTTGTGAATAAAATTAACAGAGATACTCATTTTTCCAACCCCTACCAATGCCACTTGTTAGTACTTCTGCTCCTTCACCAGCAGATTTGTCTCAGTTAAATTCAGCTGTTCAGAGAAGGTCCAGCAGTTTAATAGTTCACAGTCAATGAAAAGAGAGAGGAGTTTCTAGACACTGATTTGTGGCAAAGACATGTCTTAGGATGGGCTCACTCTGTTTCATTCTCTCCACCAATGGCACATGAAGACTGCTATGACAATTTAGACTGCATAACTCTTTGTTGGCTTAACATAGTTCTTGTGCAGATGATCCATGCATTTAAAACAACTAGATTTTTAAAAAATCTTTTAAAAGATTTTTAAAGATTTTTATTAGCAGATATCAGAACATCAGCCTGTTTGATGCACTTGTCTTCTCAAAGTGAAGATATTTTCACCAAGAAATTGGTGTTTGTTTGCCTAGATACTGTCCAATGAACAATACAACCCCAGTGTATACCAGTAAATGTATCCCTTTCATTCACTGAAGTACTTCTGAATCATTTCAGAGGTTCCACCCATCAAGAATGACCACACAGGAAGGAATTCAGTAATAGCAGTCCTGAGCATAGTGGCACTTTTCAAGGCTGCAACTCCTGAACACATTACTGTACAAATATCATACACATACATAAAGGTAGATATAATCATGTTTGTTCCTATTCCTTGCAACAAGTCAATAATGATTTCATTAAAAGATGGAAATTGCATGCAAGGTCATTATATCAAGCATGAAAATTTGACATTTTCTGTAGTTAAAAAATTATTTTTAACTTTTGCTTATTTTTAAAAGTCATCTAGAAATACCAAACTCATGATGTCCTTTAGCCATATGAGTTATAACAGCCCATGGAAAGCAGTGAGTGGCAAAGAATGTACTGAAGAAATTAGTATTCCTGGATGGGGATGTTATATTGTTAGAGGCTGAAAAACCTGCCCACATCAAGCACACAGTACCATCATTTTTACACTCATCCTTGTTTTGCCCTTCTTTTCTCACACATTTAGCAACTCCAGCAGGAGCAAACAGGGAACTCCAGGTTCCAAGGGTGCAGTGTCACTCACTACCACTCCCAGCTGTCTTGAGCCTGATATTGGTGGCAATTAGCCACTGGTAGCCCTGCTAAACGCTGTGATTGCAGAGGAACCCACACCACCCACCCCACACTGACCCAAATCATCATAGCCCTGCAGATTTTCACAATGCCCAGCACCACCAGCTTTAGAGGAACTTTCCAGAGGCCCTTGAAAATAATGTTAAAAGACAGCTTAAGGTCTCAGCTCCTACCAGGAAATATCTTTCTTCTCAAAAAAGTACAGAAAGTCTAGAAACTGAGAGTCACAATTTGGAGTAAGAGAGAATCTGCAAAAGCTTGAGGGTCCATGTTCCTGCTCCAGCTGAGCTATGAATTCAGAAGAGGCTGGGATCTTTGTCATCCCTAAGAACCACTGTCTTCCTCTGTCTAACAAGTTTATAACACCTCATTTAACTCCCACTTGGAAAGGACAAAACAGTCTGACAGTTCAACACAAGACCTTACCTGTAATTATGCTGTTCTATTTCCTAGCTGAGCTTAAAATCACACTCTCCTTTTTATTCATGTATCATCATAGATATTCTTAGCCAAGGAAGAAATCAAATCACAGGGGCATCTTCTTTAATCTGGTGCATTCAGTTATTATTTCATCAAACAAGATTGAATCCCAGGTGGTTTCACTATCAGAGTATGGGATGCTAACTCATATTAGTACTTTAATTCTCACACCTCTTTTGGGTTTGATTGCTTATGGACAGGCATAATGTAGAGCTTATGATTTTTTTTTTCTAACAATTAGGAGCTAAAAAGTAAATTTCTGATGGTTTTTGCACTTTGTGAAACTCCTGGCAAAAAATGCCTCTAGTTCAGTGGAGAAGCCCAAGCTCACCCCAGTATGAGATGATACCTCTATATACCCTCATGTTCTAAAAAGATGTTGTTAATTATCTGTATCCTTGAAGAATTACTGTCACATACAAGCTTCTGTAATCCATTTATGTACTTTTGCTAGTTTAAAAAGTATAATCCAAATTCTGTAATCTGTTTTATGCGAGTCACTACAATTAATGTCAGCAGAAAATGTTACTTTCAGTTGAGTAAAATTCCAGATCTGATCTGACTGAAGGAACAGAAGTGGGAGAGTATAAGTCTCCTTTCTTTCCACAGCCCTCTTGATGTGTTTGAATTTCCAACCTGAATTATATATTCCTACATATTCACTTCATGCTTTTCAAAAAACCCAGCAGTGGAATGGCTCAAGAACTTCTAGATATGATTCAAGGACCTATTGCACAATAAAAAGAAGATTTTACCCCACAGCCCATGGGAGCTCAAAGTGTTTGTTACGTCTTCAGCTAAGTACATCATATTGTTGAATCACCCGTAAATCTATCAAAAGAATTGCAAAGGCTCTAACAGAGGCAAGGGCTTAGCAGTATTTTTCCAGATGGCTTCAAATGTGACTGAGCCCAAACACCACCCCCATAGCAGAGTTTGCAGAGGGAAGCATGCCCCTCACTGGCTTCACTGTCCTGTGCATCACACACAGGATTCAGAGCCTCAGGGCGAGCAGCCCTGCACTCTATTTTTGCTCAGGTAAGGGCAGTCAGAGCCATGACTTATTGAAAACCATGGAAGCCTCAGAGCTAGACAACCAAAGACTGAAATGGAGCAGGAGGAGACAACACCAGTTTGGCATTCAGTATTATTTAATTGGGGCAAGTGTCTTCACCAATGGCTGTTTGGAAGGAGGAAGAAAAGGAGGCTAAGTTGGCTGCTATCATCTCCAGCTGCTAATTTGTACTGAGAGATGAAGAAATATCAACTGCACTGGTGATTTCTATATTATAGAAATTAATCCTCTCATTTGCACAGCAGGAGGCCAATTTGTACCATCACATGCACAAATACATCTGACATTTTGAGAATTTGACATTGCACCACTGAGAGCTGGTTCCAGCAATACCTCCCACCTCACAGAGAGAGCATAAGGGTGTCTTCTCTCAACAAAGATACTGAGAGAATATCAGCCAGATCCTCAGCTGATGAAATTTGGCAAAGATCTCCCAGTTTAAAGAGAGCAGCTGTGATCTGCCTCCCAGAAAGGCAGATAATAAAGAAAAGTGCATTTTTGAGTGGGGCAAGGAACCATTTTTCTAGACTAGCAAGAGAAGTTGCCACAGGACCTACTAAACCTTCACATTCCACTTTCAGTGTATTTCCTCTATGGGGATTCTTCCTGTACCCCCCACAGTATTTTTTTGTACTAAAAACATAACATCTCAACAGGCAGCACTAAACAAAAATAGCAGAGGCGGGGAAAAAAAACCCAAAACCAAACTAAAAAAAATTACAAAACTATCTGCAATGATACAGCCTGAGAGTTAAATACCATGTTAAATACTGTGACACTGTCTGTCACTTGATATGAATGACAACTACAAAATGCCTGAGGAACATTAGGTTTTATGAAAGCGAAAATTTCAATTATTCTGAGTCAGCTTGGGTTTATTTACCTAAATTTAATTGTTACTCTATATTGGAGAGTCAAAGACTTTAATACAGATCACAGATTCCCTGGAGATGGGAAATAATCATCTGCTGACTGATTTTCACTCATCCATTTTTCTCTCCTTTGTTGATCCTGTCTTCTCAATGTTTTTATTCCTAAATGTCAACTCTGAAAAGTTACTGAAAAAATACACATCAATTATTAAAAAATAACCATTAAAATGGTCTCACTTTTGCCTAAGTCACAGATAAGTGAGAGGAGCTGAAAAATTCATATTTCAGTAGCTGATATAAATTGTTGATGATAAAGAGCCTGATTATAACCATCCAACACATGCTGCTCATATGCAAAGCACTCCTATAAATTCTATCAAACTCCTAGAAACCAATTAAGATTAAACTTTCACTTAGGAAATGTAATAAAAAGAAGACCAATCTTTTCCAGCAAGCAGGAACCACACCTGTCAATTCAAGCCTAGCATGACCCACATTCTACACTTAGAAATGAAAATAGTGAATAGTCTCACCTGACTCCAGGATCCTGGCCCTTAGGAAAACATGCACGTGTTCTGAAAACAGTAACAAAAAGAGTTGGCAACATCACCTGAAATTCCATGAGGAAAGGCTGCAGAATGCCAATCCCACTCCCCATTTCCTTCCCCCATTGAAGCTATTTAAGCATAACCTTGTTTGTAGTTTGTTCTTTCATACAGAAACATAATTAAGACCTGATCTGCAACCACATGCCTTAAATAAAAGGCAGCTGCTCATATGATCTGCTCATTAACTGCTGTATTCCAAATGCATACAAAGATGCCAAGGTAATTAACAAGGCACAAAAGCTTTGGGGACTTTGCAACAGAAACTCAGTTGAGACTCATCTTTACATTTACAGGATAATAGCTAGAAGTCTATGAATGCAGATTTCATTTTAAAATCTTTTTGCTCTCAGGGTGACATTTCAGAACTGTTCTTTTTGGAAAGATACAATTTATTTTCTACTCTTATGGTTCCTAAAGATGACTTTTTGCACGTCTAGGATCTATTCCTTCTCCTTTCCTTTAAGCTTCACAGCTTCTTGATAGCGTTTCATAGAAGGATTTAAAGATTTTGAAGGTATGAAGTTTTCCCATGTAGCAAGTCATTTTTATATCAACTACCACATCCAAAAGTCTATTTACCACCTTCTCCCCCACTATTCAGCTTCTTCACTCTTCCACTCTATTTTACTTGATCAGTCCAACTTTTCCAAAAAGTTATACCATTACCCTGTACAGAACAAAACCCCTTCCCATTCTTATTTCACTTGAATACTCTATTTCTTCTTTGGACAGTTAAGCCAGCAGCTAAACCAGCTGTGATAACATAGCTTTTTCTGTTATTAGCACTTAGAGGAAAGAAGAAGCTGTTGTTTTGGGGGAGTTTTTTTCCCCTTATTTTTAATTAATAGGATTCACAAAGTCTTCTCCAGGAGCATTACCCAGAAGCCTGAGTGAAGGGAAATGAATCGTGGGGGGAGAATTTAAAAGCCACTCCTGCATTAAGGGGAAATAGCTTTCTTTCCCCAGATGCAATTGCTTCACCTGTAAAAGGCAAGAGAAAGGGCTTTCTTACAGACTAGTTAATTGGGTACATTTCACAGCTTTCCCAGTATCCAGTTTTCATTGTGCCTGAAGCCAAATCACAGGTATCCTCCCCTCTTTTCAGTAACAGTGCCATCCTTCCCTATTTTTTTTTTTTCATATGAAATTCTGAGTTTTCATAACACAGTTGAAGACTCTATGACTGAGTAACTGGATTAAAAGTGCTAGAAGACAAAACTTGCAAAGTAATCATAGTGCTGGCTGGAAAATGTCCTTTCTTTGTCTAATAATGCAAACTCATTAATTAAATCAAAATTCAGCTAAAGTTTGAAATAAGAGGTTTTAGGGTTTGGGGGTTTTTTTAATCTTGCTTTGTGCAGGAAGAAAACTTTGGCTTTCCTGTACCTGCAAGGTTTGCAGCAGACTAACCCACCAACGCATTTACAGGTGTGGGATAGCAGACTTGTGTTTTCCCAGGTTCAGTAAAAGACCTTCAATCAAGTTCTTTTTGTATGTGATTGCCCAGGCTTTACAAGGGAGAAACTCTGTAAACCTATAATTAATACTCTTCTTGGGCTACAGAAATATCTCAAGAATCTACTCGAAATCAAAGACCATACTTAAACACAACTCCTGCACGGTATAGCAGAGCTCCTTAGCTCTGTGATGTGCCATGGTTTCTCTCATACCCCCATCCCAGACGATGTGGAACCTGTGATTTTGTCAGAGTGTGGCTGGGTCAGAGAGGGCTGTGAGCTGATGAGATGCTCAAGCCCAACACTGACCAGGATCCCCCTCTCCTCCTCAGGACTGCAAAAGGAGTCCAGCTGGATTTCACCTCTGACACAATTGTCGCAGTCATCTTCATAAAATTATGAAAGACAAAAGTGGGCCTTAAAATCCTTTTAAAGTCTATTTGTATTCCTTTTAGGAAGGCGCAGTAATAAATAGCTTCCTTTCTCTGGACTCAGGAAGGGAGTATCACATGGAGATGAAGGCATTTTAAAACAGACCTAAACTGCAGGATTTCGTCTATTTCCTTAGGGTGCCTGGTCCTGAAGGCCCTTCAAAGACTGAAACACAGTTCACAAATGCTGACTTTGCCAAGTTTTCATCTCAGGAAAAACATGTGAGAAGAAAAATAAAATACTCTAAAGTTGTATCTGCTATATAGAGAAATAATAAATATCAGATATAGATTTTTCCTTCAAGCAAAACAAAGGGGACTGGAAAAGCATGAGCCTTCTTGTTATTTTTTATCAAAATTGGTCAAAATTATCTAACCTACAACAGTAGAAATAGCACTAATAATGATCCTGATGATGAATCCATAAGGATATGCATTATTTTAAGAAAGACTGACAACAAAATACATATGTGAACCTGAAAAATGGGAAACTTGGGGAAAAAGCAAACAAATAGTCATTTCATGAAGAATAATGAACAGATAAGTCATCTGGGTGAACAGGGAAATAGGGAAGAACAGTTAATTTTAGAAGTACCCTGAAAAAGGGTAGAGAGGCATGAATGAACCCGCAGACGGAAGCAACACTGTTGGGGAGATGACCATTAAAACGTATTGTGTTCCACTATATAGTGAGATTATTTTGTTATTATATTGCACTGATGGTTTGTGAATTAACTGCACATAGATGTAACTTATCAAGTTTCACCCCTCCCCCTTTCCTCAGGTAATACCTGTAAGTGATCCCTCCACACCCCCTTCTCCCCTGGTCCCTTCCCATTGGCCATTGTCCTTCTCCCCCTCCCCTTTCTGGTAGAGCTTAAAAACCCTTCTGGGAGATGGAGAAGTTCTCTTTCCCTTCCTGGGCCCCCTGAATCAGTTTCACAATAAAAAGGTGGGACTGTGTCTCAAAGAGAAAGAACCTCTTTGACTTTTGCCTTTGGTCCTTGTTGAATACCCGGCTGGGGTCTGAGCTAGCCTTGAAGGCTCCAGCAATAAGGGAATGCCAACAGAAATGTTTAGTGACCTCTCTGGAGAGAGGACCAGCTCAGCAGTTTGTGGCAGTGTTTCCTCAGAGCCTCAGCCCGGCACTCCGCTCAGGCTGTGGCTGCAGCAGGAGCCTCCCCGCAGGGCCCCCGCAGCACCCCAGGGGCTGCACAGCTCACAGAGGCTGCCCAGGGCACAGGGCACAGGTCTGTGCTGTCACACAGCAGGATGCCATGGCATCAGACTTCTCCAACAGCAGCCTCACAGGCCATACGTGTTTACGCATCAGTGCGCGACGGTGGAGGTGGAGATGCAAACCCCTTGGAATGAAAACTCCTTGTCCAGAGTTTCTTCAGTCAAAAAGCACTTTCTTGCTTGTCTAATGCTCTGACATGGCTGGTGGAAATATCATTGAACTTACCCTATTCCAGCTACACAGAATAAGTGTTCATATTCATCACTTTGGTCTTTACTTCAGGAACTCATGCCCTGCATTATATATGAGGAATTTTCTCTGTCACAGTATGTATCCCCCCGTGTCAACCACCTTTTGTCCCCAGTGGTCTCATTAAAAAAAGAAAAAAGTTATCCTTAAGCAAGCACATTAAGAAACAGAAATGTGGGAAGAATAAAGCTGAATAATTCAAACCACTCCTTAGATCTTCATGATGATTTTAAGCAAATAATGATAATTTGATGTACATCATCTTTTAAAGACGCATTTGATTTTTACTTTTCTTATGACAGTTCTCAGATAAAGCACAGAATTGGACTGTCCATTTTAACAGAATAGATGACCCAAGGCCTTTTTAGTCCTGTTGACCCAGTCTCATAAAAGCCTTACCTCCAAGGGTGGGAATCCAGTTCTGATGCATCAGAGTTTCTGCAGTAGGTGCAAGCTGAAATGTTGGTTTTGACAAAGGGGCATCTCATTTCTAATAGATAGAAATAGACCAAAAATGCTCAAGGTATCTTGCCAATGCAACTAAATGTTCAGTAACAATTTTTTGTCTCTTCCAAGTTACAACAAAATCAATGATCTAGAAGGGAAAACTCACAAGGCCATCACTATTTTTCAGCCCTCTTTCACCGCTTTATTCTCTCATCACTTTGGTCATTCAGTTTCCAGCATCCTCCAGAGTCTGATCGATATTTAAGAGCAGAGAAGTCAGAAAAAAATCTTATAATAAAACTGCTGATTACTAAAGAAATACAAAGTTCTGGCTGATGGGAGTCAAAGACATTTCTGTAGCAACGTGTCACCTACTTTAAACTGTTTTCTCTCTTGCAGTGGGTAAAATATAACTAGGCTTTGTTGAGGTTACTACCCCTACAGCAACAACAGTCCTGTTTCCTCTTATGCTCTCACGCCTCATCTTTGCATCAGCAGAAAACCTCATTTCTCACTTCTGTATGTCATTCCCTTTCATGAACACACAAATACGGCAACCTAAAAGTGACAGATTTTTTACCTATTCCCTCAGAATGTCCAGTGCTGGAGATTTAGTGCTTTGAAACAACTCTGGGAACCTCGCTGCATTCCTCCTTGGTAGGCTGGAAAAATATGTGAGAAGAGACTTGCAAAGATAAATCAAAGTGTGAGATACTTTACTAAACGAGAGCCGGTTTTATAGCATTTAGATGATACAGAATTACTGTTAACCAGAGTGTAAATGATTGAACAGGTGATGAATCCCTTAGAGGAAAAAGCCATTAGGAGGTTTTAAATCCACAAAAAAAACCCCCCAGTATTATGTGCTATAAAGAGCACCAAGATGTCCTTTCTAATACAGTCCTCATCAGAATACTCCTGTACAGGCTTCCCAAGGCATTTTTTAACACACTCCAAACAACACCTGTGTTGAATTTCAATATGATTTACACAAGAGCATCAGAAGGGAAGCACTGCTGATAGTCTCCATTTACACCCACGTGAAGATCTCAGCCTAGCAAGAGGATGCATTTGGCAATTGCATGGGATGTACTTCTCATTTCCCAACTAGCTCTCCAACTAGATTTGATTTTGCAAATCCAATGAAATCTGCTTCTCCCACATTATGTCTCGGTAAGTAACAGTAATTTAGGACATGCCTTTGCAAAGGATCCAGTCTCTGTCCTCAGCCTAATATGGACAAGAGATTTCAACACAAGTTTTCTGTGTCTCCAGCAGAATGTCTGAGTCAACAAGCTTATTAGATCTCCTCAGATGTGTCCTTTGAAACTGTCCAACTTTGTTTAACTAATTAAAAACCACTGGAGCTATAACCTTGCTTTCCTCTCACATGCTTGACTCCCCTAACCTCTTTCTTGTCCAATGAATGCTTAATTACTGAGGTAAACTAAAATATAGGCAAGAGGCAAGATGAGGAGAGCTTGCCCACAGCATGCATGATACCCAAGTTATTCAGGCTGTCTGCAGAGCAACATAGGTTTAGGCATCTACTTCAAACCTTCTAAACTCAAATCTCATGAATATTACAAGCTCATTCTTGAAAGTCGTCTGTGGCTAATTAAGAGGTACAGTCCTGTTAGTTTGTACTTTTCAAACTTAAGATTCTAAGACACTAATTATTACTTTCAAATTCATCTTCAATATTCTGGGATGACCCCGTGCAGTCCTTTAGGTGGTCATGCTCTATATTTGACTCCAAACTCTACAGATTAACTTTTAGAATTAAGAAGAGTAGATGTACCTCCATGAGAATCTTTTTTGTAGCCTACCTGGTATACAGTCACTAGTGCAAAAACTTCCATCATCTGCATTGTCAGTTAATTAAATATATATAAATATACTCAGAGAGTGGGTACTGAATGAAAACATAATCAGTGTAGGCCTTTAGGAAAAGACAGTGCTCTTTTGAAAGAAATACTAATTTTAGACGGGAAAATGGTCTTTATTTTCGCCTCACTGACTCTACTGATAATAGTCTTCCACTACAGGAACTCCTCAGACAGAAAAAAATTTTAGCCATAAACTAAAACTCCATGCAGAATGAAATCAAGCTTCACCCTCTGTTCTTAAATCTGAGACAGGTAAGACTGTAAGGAACATTGTGAAACTCTGGGTCATTTATGCTAGATATTTTCTGTTAGCAGCTGCCCATGAAAAATGAACACATCCTAGAACTCAAAGCACAAGAGGCCAGGGCCCAGCAGAGTGCTCAATGAAGCAAGAGGTTCAGCCTTTAGTAGTGTCTGTGGTCCCTTGGCTGTAAACAAGTGTTATTGTACACGTGGAGTCTGTGCAGCCCTTTCCAGCACAGAGGAGGGATGTGTTGGCCTTGAGCAGCCCTAACAAACTAAATTTTGTTAGAGTGGAATTAGGAACCAATAACACTACAACTTCTTTAGCAATCCCTTCCAGGTGTATTTTCTCCCATATCCCTTAAGTATTCAGACACATCAGTGTTGAAGCACCCTTGTCAGCACAGAATAATTCCCTTCTGGAAGTTTTCCTGTGTCTGCTGCCCACCATGCAGCTGATCCCTGAATGAACACACTGCCACTTTTGCACTTCCAATTCTGCTTCTCTGCTGCTTTTACAGCAACTGCTTCCTCTCATTTCTCAGGGATGTAACCAGCTGCCTGCAGTTTAATTAGGACAGCGAGAACTGCTCTAGGACTTGACAACTTCAAGCAAGCAAGCAAGCAAAACGTCCCCTCTTAGTGACCTGCTGAGGCTGCTGCTTCTTTGACTTGAGGTTTTGTTTGCTTGTTTGCTTCTCTGCCTGCTGCTTCTCAGTAGTTTCTGTCCTGTATGAATTCTGCTTGTGTGTCCTTTATAGTCTGGAAGGTGAGGTGAGTTTTTATTTTCACCTAAGTCTCAAGTGTTCTCCAAAATAATGCAGGTCAAGGAAATAGCAGCATGCCTATTCTGAGGCTGAACTTGAGAAGCAAAAGCTGCTTTAACCCAGCCTGCCTGTCACAAGTGGAAACTGTCACAGACCATTTTAAAGGAAAGGAAAACTCTTTCAGGTGGATAGTCTCCTTGTCTGTTATCTCAGTTGTCAACTAGACGGAAAAGGACCTAGCAGAAAGGTGACAGCAAAATAATGATATTTTTAATCCCTTGCTGGATTAGGAACAATCTTTGCTATGGAAAGAGAAATCTGTTATTAATGCTAATTATTGTAAGATTTAGAGCCACTGTTACCTTCCCTCAAAAATATCACAAGCCAAGCTTTGTTGCCTGCTATTCTTTTGGATTCCATTCAACAAAACAGGGAGATGAGGAGCAGGATTGACCTCACTGATGTCACCAGGACTCTTTACATGCTTACAGTGATGCACACAATTAAGAATTTTGCTGAAAAAGGATTAGACTACTTTTCCTTATTGTTTAATGTACTTATAATCTGTCCCACTATTTTCTGCTGGTTTTTTTCTGATGATAACATTTCTTCATCTCTGAGTTGCACCTGTTGTAGTGAAATAGAATTAATGAATTCATTCACGTGGATGTTCTTGTCTTTAACTGATGACAGAGGAAATAACCCACGCTAGTAAATCAGTCTCCCTCTCTCAGTGAAATATTGTGTTTGAGTTTACCATATTTTTTCCACAATTCTTACACAAGTATATCCACACCAGGCTGGCAGATGAAATCCCACAACGTTTACTTCTCCTGGTACTATGAGATGTCATATTCACTATAGAAGAGGACATGTTGCCACCCCAAAATAATAGCAAGCCTACTGTAAACCACCATTTCCAGGAACCTGTGAGCATTGTATCCAGGCCAGACTAAGAGGCAATTCCTTCAGGAGGTACTTTGTCCCAGGACTATAAGAAAGGAAAGCTAAAATATATCCCTGGCAAAAGACAGGTCAGGAACTGGCTGAGAGAGTGAATCCACACCCTGAGACCTCCCCATGAGAACTTGCACAGACAGCACATACACACCCACAGAGCTCTGACTGAATGTCCCTGCCTGTGAAGGGAAGTCATTGCTCAGAAGTGATGCCTCCAAAATGTTTGGTGTCCTCCAGTGTCCTTGAAGTCCATGGCACGCAGCAGGTGTGGGTATCCACTTTGTGTTTCCCCTGAACAATCCAAATACAGCTCTGATGCCTGATTTCATCACGAGCAGTGGCTGATTAACTAACATCCCTCTCTGCTAGGCCAAGGTAGACATGAGGGACTGAATCCAAAGGCACTGAGAGGTCCTTTACTCCAGTTCCCTATGCAACCACCCCAGCAATTTCCCCTGGCAGCTACAGGGAGTTCCCCTATCACGTCTTGTGGCTCTCACCTTTCTGCAGCTTAGAGAATTGGGAACTAGGACATCTCTAATTTGTTTTCCTCACACCTCCAATACTGAACTCCTGCTCCAGCACATGAAATTCCTCCCTTCCAGAATGCAGATTTCTATTTGTGTTCTTGCAAAAACAGGACCCTACCCTTACCTAAAGAAATCCTTTCCTTCCCTTCACTGAGATTTTTTTCTTTCGCTTCTCTATTCTGAACAGTGCTTTTCTTGAAACCCAGAGCACCACGGCAATATTTCTAAAGTCTAAAAATATGCACGTATTGTGTTCCAAATCAGTGGGTATGCCATTCATGATTGTTGTTCATCAATGGTGTAGAGCAACTGCTCTGAAGAGGGGCACAAGCCAGGTTCTGAAGAATAATTTGTGTGAGAGTACTGAACATTTTTATTCAAGTGTTCTGTGATCCTGAGAAGGGACAGAGAGATGACAGCGCTGCCATCTCCTCTGACACCCACTCTCCAGCAAGAAGGAAGAAACAGGAAATCTCCTCAGGGAGCATTGTAAAGGGGCAGTGAGCTAGGTCAATATCTGACACCCAGAAACTTCTCATATTTTGAGTGAATATTGACATTCTTCTCAGACCTTTCTAGGTCTGTGTGTGTCTGTTACGATTTCTGCAGTGCACAGTGTAGGATCAGTGTGGGTGAAAGGCAGCACTGTAACGAGGAGAAATAGCCCTGCTCATTCAAACACCTGTGTGAACACCCTCTTGTGTATTGTATATGAGGTCACTTGAGGAGTATAGTGCATTCTGGGCTTAAAATCTTCAGAAGTGTGTGTTGGATGCTATTTTTTTCTGTACTATGATCAGCTGAAGTGCAGACAGGTAATGCATTGTATCCCATGTAGGTCTGCAGAGGAAAAAATAAAAAGCAAAAAAAAAGGGCTCCCCCAATTTTTTTAGTCACTAAGTTAATGCCAGCTGTGACTTCAATGTGAAATTATTCTCAGTGTATATGATTGTTATGTTCTGCAAGTGTGAGTCCAAGAAGCAGCATTTTTGCTAGGAAGGAGACATCACATTTTCCCTCATCTTGTAAAAATTCTAATCTTTACTTCAGCTTTGTCCACAGCTTCTGATTATAATTTTTAATCTATTTTGATGTGTTTCTCTGCAACTTTGACAGCAGATTTTTTAATTTACTTATCATTCATTTGCATGTCACTCTGCTTTTTCTCTGCTGTTTCCCAGTTTAAAATCTTAACTAAAATGAATGTGTTTAATAACCTTGCTGCAATCTAATAATCATTGGAATAAATCTTCACCAGCTTTTTTAAAACATTTTCAAGTCTCATCAAGAAATAACACACACGCACACACGCACACACAAATTAAACTAAAACCAAAGGAAATTAGAAAATCAGGATAATTTTTCCAGTTGCCGTATTTTGGTTATTTGCTTTGGAATTGTGTTGGGGGGCTTTTCCAGGTCTTTATCTTTGCTCTGTAGGCAATAGCTGTATGAAAGTATTAGAAGTGGCCTTTTGACAGCTAAATGGGATAGAAGCAAAATTTCCATTTTATTGAAAACTGCCTTCACAAACCGTGCAATTTTCCTTATCCAGATAGTTTAAATTCAAGGCTTCTCTAGCAATATCACACTCAGTCAAATCCATCAGTTTATTTCTATTAAAGTTTGGGGTTGAATGGAGACTAACTAGAATATTGATACTATTGTTAATATTTCATTCCAGTGGTGGAATGCAGTAATTTTGATGAACTTAAGATGATAAAATTTATAGCATTTCTGGAATAGAAAAATGTTTGTTTATGTAGTCAACTCATTTAAAGAAATAAAATAATATTTCCCCTGACACACTTAAATTACTTTTTCTCTATAATTGCTTTTAATTATTCTTACCACCGTGGTCTTAATGATTTGGCACTGTTATAATTTGTTCTTTAAAACATTTTGTTGTATCCTTATATCCTGAGTCACATTTTAAATGATCGATGCTGTTAGTTTACCATTTCCTGTTACCTTACTGAGGGAAAATACACTTTACTTTTTAAACTCATCAGGAAAATACAGTGTATTTAACATCTCCCTGGCATCAGTTGCACTTGTTTAACCTGATATTGAGTAATCTCATTCACTTTTTCTGCTTCTTTCCCTTTAACTGATATTCTCTGACAGGATCAGTTTATTACTAGAAGGATGAGAAAATGCCAATTATTATAGCTCCTTGATTTTGCTCTTCATATATTAATCTGCATCTGAAGAAAGACAATAATATAACTGATAACTGTCTGTTTGTGTGAATCAAAGGATATTTCAAAGGAAGAGGTAGGCTTATCCTCTGACAGGACATATATTTTCTGCAGTGAGTGTGTAACATTAAAATATCAAAATTTAGCATTATAGAAAGAGATGGGATAGAAAGGAGATTTTTATCCAAACACTATTAAAATTTGCATGTATTTTTAACATTACCATCCTGATGGTTAACAAATCAAACATTATTTGATAATTTCTATGTTACATAAAACACTTTTTGACAAGTGTAATGAAGTTTACTAGCATGGAGAGGACAACTCTCATGAGACTGATGTTTCATGTGAGGCTTTTCAGAGAATTTCTTGAGAGGGCAGACCTCATGTTTAAGGTGAAATTGAAACTTGAAAAGTTAAATCAGACTTCTTAACTGTTTCTGCATTGATCTCTGTCTGTGGATCAATCATTTCCATCAATTTTTTCCCTTTACAATCCTTAATGAGGTACATGCATCCAACCACATGACATGTTTTGTGATCAGCTATTTGCAGGAGTCTTTTGTCTCAGGAAATCAAAAACCTCCTTTGCAATGCAGAACATGAAAGATGTATTTGCCAAGCTAGAGTGAGGGTGTGTGCACATGAATTGGAACAGCCAAAGTAGCACGTACAGACTCACTGCTCAGGTGAGGATGCACCTGCTGAAATGGTGGGAGCTAAATGCCCTTTGGAAAGGATATGGAGTTTTGACACCACTCAGGGTGATTTTTGACAAGCCAACACTTACTGTTAAGGTAGCACTAATATTTAATTTTGTCCTCTTTCCACAAAAGTGATAAAGTGGATGCTAACATTTTGATCACAGACAAATGATAATAAAAACGTAAAAACAACCCCTTTTTTTGTTGTTTATAGATCATATTTGTAAATGAGTTTCTTGTTTCCTGTATATTTTCACTCCAGACACTATTCTTGTATTTTTATCATTTAGTGGATGATGTGCTGCAGTGTGAATTTTGGTGTAGGACTATTTCAATTTTCTTACTGCTGACTCCTTTGCTTTTGGCTGATTTATACTGTGTACAGCTAGAGGAGGAGCTGCAAATGACAAAATGGAATAGACAACCTGGAACTGTCTTCAGGGAATATTCAAGCTTTCAAGCATAATATTTGCTATTCATGAGCATTTTTCTCCAGCTACGCTCTGCTGCCCAAGTGTTTCCAGAAAGTAAATGTGGCACCATTTTAACATGAACATTAAAAATTACATCACCAACCTATCTTATCAGAAGAGCCGACTGTATTAAAGTTTCGAACATGTATTAGTGGATTTATTTTATCTTGTTATTTAGCTATTGTCTTAAACAAGTTATCAAAAATTAAATCAGATCTATGAGTAGCTATCAAGCTTTAAATGTGGTAGATGTCCCAGAACTGTTCACCAGGAGATGGGGAGCAGGATAAAACACAGAGACTTCATAACAAGGAAAGAATCCATACTGTCAGGCTCGTACTAGTTTTTCCCTGAGGATCCAAAATTGACCCTTTTGAGGGCTCTGGATGAGGCTATCAGTACTCTTGGTCTGACAGCCATGAGTCCTCTCTTCTCATTTTCTTATAGCTATTCAAGGAAACTAATCAATATTGTTTCTGAAAGGGAACCACACATGTCTTTTTCAAGGCAATATGTGTTTCTCAGTGGTGACTTGAGGTACTGGACGCTGTTTCAAGTGGGGTTCTGCCAAAAGTCATGTAACCTCATAGTACAGCCATAAATGCCTTCAGACATCATTCCTGGCATCCACCTGCAAGTTCAGTAGGACAGAGATCTTCCTAGGCTTGTGTCTGTATTCTGCTTTAATGAAACCCTGAGTAACCACATCAAGATAAAGCCCAGGATACAGGGGCTAATACACAGTGAAGATTTTTAATAACCTTAAGCAGGCAGCTACATCCTCATCCATTCATGTTTAGGTGTGTTGGATCCAAGTATCACATCAGTGAGTCTCTACAGACAAACTGCAGCAATGGCCAGTTTCAGGCAGGCAATTCCCTCAATTTCTCTTGTCCTGGAATTTTCTAACCTAATTTCATAGCCCTGGAAACACAGCAATCTGTCTAGGTGTATTGACTGGACTGAATTTACACAGGTCATTTGAAAGATAAAGGTCACATACATACCAGGCCTCTGGACCACATTTATTAACAGCATCCTGCTGACTTTCTACATCATTAGTGTCATCTGGACCAATGCTGAGGTAAATGAAATGTGACAGAACAAAACATTGTTGCCAAGAGTGTAGATGTACATAAGTGATACACAGGGAGGTTCAGCCTTATTAGCCCCTGGAAAACCACACTGTTCACCAGTCAGCAGCCAGAATAGCCTTTGCATGAGGCACTCTCCAGCCTGGTGATGTTAATTTAATTGAAGAGACAATAAAAGAGCGAATTGCTGACCTGAGGTTTATACAACAATAATGGTGTAGAAGGCAGAAGTTCTAAACAGGGGCAAGCCATCTAATATTCACATTTTGAGAGCATGCAAAACTCAAAATTACAGAGAGTCCCAGGCGAGAATTATTGTACATGTATTTATTTTTCTTATTTTTGGAAATAGTTCTGGATAGCCAGCAACTTTCTTACAGTTCCCTGAAACCTGCATGTCTGATTCAATTGTCAGAGACTGAGGGGCTGCCTGCAGGAAATACGTGGCCAAGTGCAAATGTTTTCTGATTACATAATTATTAAACTGTGTGGGAGACCTGCATGAAATAGCTCTGAGCACAGCCAATGCTGGCATCGTATCATAGCAATGCTTTCTCTGTAGCTCTTGTCAGGATTTGATGACAGTCAACAAGTTTGGCAAAATTGTACCTCATGATAAAACAATTGGGAGTCATTTTTGTCAACATTCTCTATTAAACAAAACATATACTTAGCTTCCATCATTTCACTCACAAAATGTTATTTCAATACTTGAGGCTTTTGTCCGTTCTATGCCATGATGTTGTGAGCAACTCTGGAGGTTAGACAGCACCTCTAGGCAAATACCAACTCAATTTGCTGTAAAAACTGCACAGAAAAATTCCTTGCTAGCTTGGTCTTTGTGCATCAAGAAGAAGAATTAGCCAGGTCTTAAATTGTTCAGGAGCATTGCACTGATGCAGACCCAGCACTTCCAAACACACATGGACACCTCCTTCTCCCCATGACATCACCTTCAGCCCAGGGCACACAGAGTGCAGCAATATCTCTTTGCTTTGACCTCTCATCCTCCCAGTCTTCCATGGGGCTTTGTATTTCCCATGATTCACCCCCACTCTCAGTGGCAGGTTCACCAGATGTGCATTGGGAATCCTGGCATAACAAACACAGAAGAAATGCT